>CM060956.1:67171564-67216564 GCA_030765055.1 Mantis religiosa | reverse complement strand
CCCTTTCTTTTTGACATACGTACCTGGTATGAACGTGGCACATTATCGCTAATGGATGTTCGAACTTACAGTTTTATTGAAACAAATTGTCTGTGGCAACACCAAGGAAGCAAATTAAATCTGTTTATCACAATAAGGCCAAAGGTAAAGGAAAGGTAAAGAGTTTGTTTTCAAAAGTGCATTTCAAAGCCTACATGTTACGTCACAACAAAAAAAAGATGTATTATCTCCATAGGAAAAGGGAAAATTCGGTACTTATACAGAGTGATTTACATGGAACCACAGTTTAATACCAGATTCTCAACTCCGAGGTAAAAATTGAAGACGCTCCTCCTGATGCCAGCTAAGTGAACTAACCAACATGTCGTCGGTAATGAAGTGAGCTTTTATTTCGACCGAGCTATGGTACATTCGCCTCCTCCCGCCCTTCCTTGCCGTGTTCAGCGACTGATTGAATCCAACAGCTTTCGACGCCTAATCTCGTGTACCAATGAATAATTTACCGAACAATTCATTTATCACATATTAGCATAATACGCGCTAAATATGCTGAGTAAATTATTCATCACTGTGCGAGATGTGACTTCGAAAGAATTTGACCAATTAAATTCGAAAAAAAAAAAAGTCTCAGAAGCCACTTCCAAACTTGATGTTTTTCCTGTTGCCACTAAGTATTATAGCTTTTATATTCATGTAATAAATGAATAAGTAGGTCTTTAAGAAACAATTGCAACTTTGACAGAGTGAGATTACTCAAGATACTGTCGAGTTTATACATTACACCTGTACTTCCTTTCCCCGATGTGTGAATTCCTAAGCTTGTTACTGTGATAATTACAAGAAAACCTGACACTAAATCAGTGCATTCTACAGGTACTGGAAAACAGGACAGGATATCACTAGGTCATGAGTAATGCAATTTCTTTGTACACAGAATAATGTTGAAAAATTTCCTGGAAGGAAATTGGCAAAAAGAAAGAACAACAAAAGAAGAAAAACATTAAAGAAATGTATATGTATATATACATACAAACAACTATGTACAAAAAATAGTACTATCTCTTTAAATAGAAAACAAAGAAGCTCTGTTAATAGCTTATATTTACTAAGAATTTCAAAAGCTCTATAGTACATACATCATTCATCAGCAGAAGTTTACAAAAGAATATTCAAAGAAAAACCTGAAATTTGTGATTGATTCATAATATTAATTTGTGATTGATTCATAATATTAGTAAAACCTCACAAATTAGTACATGAGGCAAAGACATACATTGAATAAATGACACTATTTTATATACTTCTAATCACTTTGGTTGGATTATCATTCACACATGCAGTATAAATGATTATGATTTGAATGAAACATACAGTTCAATGAATCTAAGATATTAAGTACATAAAAACTGTATCATTCATTTAAAATTGTCCTAAGCTTAACTTTGTCTTTGAAATACAGTGATATTAGAGTCTTGAATTTGTAAATGTTTTAATGACATAGCACAGTAATATATGCTGAAAAAAGAAAATAACCAGTTTTAAAAATAAATTTTAATGCAAAGTGCATCTTCCAACAGGACAAAATTTCATTTCATTATCTGACTGTGAAGTATGATTTGCTTGGTACAGCAACTGTTTTGGTAAATGGCTTACTGTAACTTGATAAGACTTTAAGCTATATATGGACTAAGATGGGCATTGGTCCTCCCTGCATAGTGTAAACCTCTCAGGCTATGAGATACAACTGAATGTATGTCACATAAGTAAATCAGTGAAAGGTTACACTCAGAAGCATTACTGCTGTTTGTGGTCTTAATTATGCTGTGAAAGTGCTGGAATTGTCTGTTAGAATTGTTAATAGGTCTAATTAAAATGCTTACACATCTAAGCATTATTTCTTTTGACAGTCCATAATCCCTTTATCTGTTCAATGGAATAAAACAATAAGTGCATTATATAGGTGTGGCTATATCTGCTTTTCAAAATTATGTGGCTTTGCATCACTGCATGTAACGCACGATGGCTGTTAAGACAAATACCCAGAGTTTGCCTGAGTAGCTCTGCAATGTATTTGGGATGCTACCAACAGTGTAGATGCTCAAAGATATTTCAGTAAATATAATTTGATTGTGAGTGACAGGAGGACTCAAATAACTGAACTGAATGTTGAAATATGTTCAGAGCTTGCATTCAACAGCATTACTGAATCATAAACTAGGATAATTTAGTGCATTTTCTATTTATTGTGTTCTACATCAGTATGGATTTTTCTTTTTTGTGTTATGCAGTATGCTTTAGTCTGTATCAGATTGTTCTATATTTCTGCATATTGCTTTAACCTATATTAATGTGAAATAAATTGACACTTTATACACTTTTAACTCACCATCGTTAATAACTCTCTATAAATGTGTTTTACATTTTATATAAATAATGTTAATATTCATCGTTTAACAAAATTAACTCAAACTTTTTCAAAATGCTATAAAATGCTAACTTGCAAATGTATAAATGCTACAAAATGCTAAATGTAAAAATAAAAATGCTAAATATCACTACCCCTACCTATTGTTTATTATGAAGCGTTACTAATTTGAGAACATTTCATTTTCTGTCTAAGTCCTAGCTGCAGCTGACATTGTACATATTTTAAGGCATTTGGAAGGAATTTTGAGTTAATTTTGTTAAATGATGAATATTAACATTATTTATATAAAATGTAAAACACATTTATGGAGAGTTATTAACGACGGTGAGTTAAAAGTGCATAAAGTGTCAATTTATTTCATATTAACATAGGTTAAAGCAATATGCAGAAATATAGAACAATCTGATACAGACTAAAGCATACTGCATAACACAAAAAAGAAAAATCCATACTGATGTAGAACACAATAAATAGAAAATGCACTAAATTAACCTAGTTTATGATTCAGTAATGCTGTTGAATGCAAGCTCTGAACATATTTCAACATTCAGTTCAGTCATTTGAGTCCTCCTGTCACTCACAATCAAATTATATTTACTGAAATATCTTTGAGCATCTACACTGTTGGTAGCATCCCAAATACATTGCAGAGCTACTCAGGCAAACTCTGGGTATTTGTCTTAACAGCCATCGTGCGTTACATGCAGTGTTGCAAAGCCACATAATTTTGAAAAGCAGATATAGCCACACCTATATAATGCACTTATTGTTTCATTCCATTGAACAGATAAAGGGATTATGGACTGTCAAAAGAAATAATGCTTAGATGTGTAAGCATTTTAATTAGACCTATTAACAATTCTAACAGACAATTCCAGCACTTTCACAGCATAATTAAGACCACAAACAGCAGTAATGCTTCTGAGTGTAACCTTTCACTGATTTACTTATGTGACATACATTCAGTTGTATCTCATAGTCTCAGAGGTTTATACTATGCAGGGAGGACCAATTCCCATCTTAGTCCATATATAGCTTAAAGTCTTATCAAGTTACAGTAAGCCATTTACCAAAACAGTTGCTGTACCAAGCAAATCATACTTCACAGTCAGATAATGAAATGAAATTTTGTCCTGTTTTAAGATGCACTTTGCATTAAAATTTATTTTTAAAACTGGTTATTTTTTTTTCAGCATATATTACTGTGCTATGTCATTAAAAAATTTACAAATTCAAGACTCTAATATCACTGTGTTTCAAAGACAAAGTTAAGCTTAGGACAATTTTAAATGAATGATACAGTTTTTATGTACTTAATATCTTAGATTCATTGAACTGTATGTTTCATTCAAATCATAAACATTTATACTGCATGTGTGAATGATAATCCAACCAAAGTGATTAGAAGTATATAAAATAGTGTCATTTATTCAATGTATGTCTTTGCCTCATGTACTAATTTGTGAGGTTTTACTAATATTATGAATCAATCACAAATTAATATCATGAATCAATCACAAATTTCAGGTTTTTCTTTGAATATTCTTTTGTAAACTTCTGCTGATGAATGATGTATGTACTATAGAGCTTTTGAAATTCTTAGTAAATATAAGCTATTAACAGAGCTTCTTTGTTTTCTATTTAAAGAGATAGTACTATTTTTTGTACATAGTTGTTTGTATGTATATATACATATACATTTCTTTAATGTTTTTCTTCTTTTGTTGTTCTTTCTTTTTGCCAATTTCCTTCCAGGAGATTTTTCAACATTATTCTGTGTACAAAGAAATTGCATTACTCATGACCTAGTGATATCCTGTCCTGTTTTCCAGTACCTGTAGAATGCACTCATTTAGTGTCAGGTTTTCTTGTAATTATCACAGTAACAAGCTTAGGAATTTACACTTCAGGAAAGGAAGTACAGGTGTAATGTATAAACTCGACAGTATCTTGAGTAATCTCACTCTGTCAAAGTTGCAATTGTTTCTTAAAGACCTACTTATTCATTTATTACATGAATATAAAAGCTATAATGCTTAGTGGCAACAGGAAAAATATCAAGTTTGGAAGTGGCTTCTGAGACTTTTTTTTTTTCGAATTTAATTGGTCAAATTCTTTCGAAGTCACATCTCGCACAGTGATGAATAATTTACTCAGCATATTTAGCGCGTATTATGCTAATATGTGATAAATGAATTGTTCCGTAAATTATTCATTGGTACACGATATTAGGCTTCGAAAGCTGTTGGATTCAATCAGTCGCTGAACACGGCAAGGAAGGGCGGGAGGAGGCGAATGTACCATAGCTCGGTCGAAATAAAAGCTCACTTCACTACCGACGACATGTTGGTTAGTTCACTTAGCTTGCATCGAAAGATTCAGGAGGAGCGTCTTCAATTTTTACCACGGAGTTGAGAATCTGGTATTAAACTGTGGTTCCATGTAAATCACTCTGTATAAGTACCGAATTTTCCCTTTTCCTATGGAGATAATACATCTTTTTTTGTTGTGACGTAACATGTAGGCTTTGAAATGCACTTTTGAAAACAAACTCTTTACCTTTCCTTTACCTTTGGCCTTATTGTGATAAACAGATTTAATTTGCTTCCTTGGTGTTGCCACAGACAATTTGTTTCAATAAAACTGTAAGTTCGAACATCCATTAGCGATAATGTGCCACGTTCATACCAGGTACGTATGTCAAAAAGAAAGGGGACAAGCGATAGGGAAATGCAGAAAAACGTCAAATTTAAATGACGCCAGAATAGAGGACAATCAGCACTACAAACAGAAAATACTAATAATAAGTAAATGATAAATGGACATGTGGGATACTGTAATTGGATCGAAGTAAAGCTAGAAATACAGGAAATGCTGGGAAAGGAGTGGTAGTTTAGTGTTCTGTGGTTGGCACTCTAGGAAGTAATCAATAAAGCATGATAAAGCATCTGGCTGCATTACAGGGGAGCCAATGAGATTGATGAGCCACCGGGATCTGTCAGTTGTTAAGGCAGACTACACCTCGAATGTCAAAGATGGCAGTAATAGAGGGCATTTACAGTTAAGCCCAGTAGATGGCAGCCTAGCGTTAAGCTTGTTTGTGAGCATATAGTTGTGAATTTTGTATTTGATATTGACATATTTTTAATTAGATTGAAGATTTTATAAGGTAAAATGTAATGCGTAATGGAATTATTTAGGGTGAAGTTGCTTATATATGTTTTTTTAGGTATTTCATTTGAATTTGTTCTAAGTTCAGGGAATGGGAGTCTGCGAATTGTAATTGATAATCGGTGAAATTTGACACTTCGGCCGACAGTTGCGGCGGAGACTTCGACGTGAACACATCTACCAGCTACCAGAGCAGTCTCAGAAGCAAGAAGAAGCGGTCCGCTGCAAAGAAGCAGCCACCGTTGGAGCGGCTCGGCATTGCCGTGGTGTAAACCAAAGCCTTTCGCTTGCTCTCTGAGTATAGCGCTTAGTTGATTAGACGAGTAGGATAACACGGTCATAGCAAGCAGTCGCAAGACTCGCTTAAGCGCCTGCTGGTTCGACCCTCTGTTTTTCCGGGCTTTTTAGCGCTCGCTAACAGCTCTTTCTCTCTTCCTCTATTTTTTTTTTCTTTCCTCTTTCTCTATTAGGCTTAAGCCCCATACTCACGCACACACTTACTCACTCATTAACAACATGGCAGGGAACTCCAAAACACCCACGACTTCACCAAAGACTACCACCAGGACGCTACGTGGCAAATCCACAAAAAAAACCGAATACACCTGCTCCTGTGGACACACCAAACACCAAAGAAACCGCACCAACCATTCCCACCTCGCCGGTGGCAACCACCTCATCCTCTCCAGTTGCCAGCACCTCTAAGGACAACTAACTAAACGCAGACACACCACACACTGAACCCACAGATACACTTAACACTGAACCCACAGATACACTTAACACTAAAAGATCTGACCTGGCGCCGGTCATGATCAACAAAGGCCAGGCAACTCACATAAGAAAGATCACACGAGACTTTGACAACCTAAAACCAGTACACACATACACAGTATCCATAGCTAGAAACAGTGGTGATTTTATGGTTAAGTTGCAATGCTTGAGTGACTACAGAAGTTTTGTAGAATACCTCAAGCAAGCCGGCGTACATTTCTACCTATTGCCTCACCCCCAAGATAGGACATCTAGATTCGTACTCAAAGGATTGTACGCCGAAATCACCAGTGACGAGATTAAGGAAGACCTGGCCGTCTTAGGGATAGAGGCGCTGAGAGCTGTCCAAATGCGGAAACGTAATTGGCAGCGCACCCCCCTGCCGATGTTCCTCATAGAGGTGGCAGGGACCCCCGACACTGAAACCAAAATTTTAGGACTCACACACCTAGGACATTTCCGCATAAGGGTAGAAAGGTACCGATCAGACCCCGAACCTAAACAATGCAGAAAATGCCAGAGACTATGGCACCTGCAAAGTGAATGTAGGTCCCCATCCTGGGTATGCGCCAAATGCACAGGACCACACCCATCAGGAACGTGCTCCGTTCCGCCCGCGGAACGGCTCTGCGTGTTATGCGGCCAGAAGGGCCACGGTGCAACTTGGCGCGGTTGCACTGTATATCGCGCAGAGTGCACTAAAAGTATGCCTAAAGTCCGCGCGCAGCCACAGGGACCCCCCTCGTTGCCACCTAAAACTTATGCTAAGGCTGCCGCTAGGACAGAAAACGCAGGGTGGCTCATTAGGGATACTAGAGGTCGACAGCGACCAGCCCCGTTAGCCGAGCCCCCTGCAGCTGTGGCTCCCCGGCCTGCCACCGAGGAGGGCCCAGCAGGTCATGAGCGACGCCCCAATCCTCCAAGCACACACACACACAAAGTCCAACAGACCAGGGCCAGAGGGCTTCACCCTCCTGCCACAAAGTCGCTCCCCCCGCGGTAAGGGACACAAAGGCAATGAAGCAGCATTGGCAAAACTGCTGAACGTCCTGGGACTGCCCAGAGACTCCGTTCCCAAGAATTATGTTGAGGAACACATAGCAATGTTCGGGGCTTGTCTAGAACAGGGTACTGACACCACACTCACACTACACTGGCTACTAGAACTTCTGAATGACCTACACAGCTACAGCCATGGCTGAAACAGACACATTACGAACAATACACTGGAACTGCCAGGGAATACGCCGTAAACGTAAAGATTTAGCAGACTTTTTACAAGCCAACTCAATACAAGTAGCCCTATTAAACGAAACCCATTTAGGGGACGTAGATAAATTCTCAATACCAAACTATGCTATTTTCAGAACCGATCGTAATCGTAGGGGAGGGGGGACAGCAATAGCAATACAAACTAGCATCAGACACTATCAAGTACATGTACCCCCATTAAACCGCCTAGAAGCGACTGCAGTAAAGATTAGCACCTTCAGTACAGAGATCATATTAGTAGCTATATACAACCCACCAGGTGACATCGACACCGAAGATGTCCAAAAAATTATGCAGCTAGGACCAAGAGTAATAGCGGCAGGGGACTACAACTGTAAGCACTATTTGTGGCACAGTACAAACCCCAATCCTCAAGGGACTAAACTACTAAATTATATCAACAACACTAACTTTCTTATTATGGGGCCCGATGAGCCCACCCACATACCTCATGTTAACAATCACGCCCCAGACGTATTAGACTTAGCCATATTAAACAATATACCCTTTAACATCGAATGCACAGTACTGCAAGAACTGACATCTGATCACTTGCCAGTACTCCTTGAGGTCACACTTCCCTTGAAGTTTAAGAAAGAAATCCCAAAACTGAATTATAATTTAGTCAATTGGGAAGACTTCAATAACGTTTTAGAAAGATACTTACCGGAAAACGAAATTACTTCACCACAGCAACACGACGAAGCTGTATCCAAACTCGAATTGGCAATTAAGGTAGCGACCACAACGTGTGTCCCACAAAAATTTACACCCTCAGTAAACGCCCAATATCCGTTAGACATAAAAATCTTACATCAAAATAGGAACAGACTAAGACGAAAATGGCAACGATCGCGAAATCCTTTACATAGACAAGACTACCTTGATGCCAGAGAGGCCGTAATGGCCCGAACTAGGGAATTTGTATCAAATCAGTGGAATCAAACTCTCGCGAGCTTAAATCCGAACTCTAACTCTGTTTGGCGTATAGCTAAGTGCCTAACCAGAGCAAAAACAAACATACCACCACTCATACATGACAACACTGTCGCAGAAACTCCCCAGGCCAAAGCTGAGGTATTTGCTGCCACACTTGAGAAGGTCTTCACACCAAACCCGGCTGAGGGTCCAGTGAATCTGCAAGAGATTCAAAGCATAGAACAGGAAATACACGACACAGACTACACTGTCACACACAACAAAATGCGAAAGACTAATCCGGGAGAAATCGGCTGGATTATCAGGCACCTGAAAAACAGAAAGGCCCCGGGGCCCGATAAAATACCCAACATCGTTTTAAAAAATCTCCCACGTAGAGCTTTGCAGCTTCTAGCAAAGATTTTCAATTATACTCTAGACAGCGGCAGGTTCCCACCACAATGGAAGGTAGCAAACATAGTAATGATTGCAAAACCACATAAAAACTTATCTAACGCCTCCAGCTATAGGCCAATTAGCCTACTGAACGCCTTTGGTAAAGTACTGGAGAAAATAATTCTAAAGAGAATAAATTCCCATATTATAAAACACAATATTCTCATTTCTGAACAATTTGGCTTCAGATCCCAGCATTCTACAACACAGCAGCTTCTCCGCCTTACGGAAACCATATCCAAAGGTTACAATACTAACAAATCGACTGGCGCCATCTTCTTAGATATTGAACGCGCCTTTGATAAAGTATGGCATGCGGGCCTACTTTACAAGCTCAAATCATACAATTTCTCTGATTCGACACTTGCCCTCATTAAAGATTATATAAGCGAGCGTCGGTTCCGAGTAACTGTGGAGGATGCTTCCTCCTCTCTAAAGCCTATTAAGGCAGGAGTCCCACAAGGAAGTCTGCTAGGACCGACCCTCTTTAATTTGTACGTTAACGATATGCCAGAACTTACTCGCACTGAAAAATACATATACGCCGACGACACGGCACTGGTAACTCAGTCCACTCAACCGCGGATAATACACCTGCGGCTACAGAATGCCCTGAATGATCTTGAACCATGGTTTCGAAAATGGAGAATAACAGTAAACTCCAGAAAGTGCCAATCAATTATTTTCACAAAAAGAATCCAACATAGACATCCCAGGCACAGACAGCCACCTCTCGTGTATCATGGCGAAAGAATCGAATGGAAAGACCAAATTACCTACTTAGGGGTCACCATGGATCAAGGTCTCACATGGAAAAAACACATTCAAAATATCAGGGCCAAAGCAAATGGACAATTGAACAGACTCTACCCTTTGATTAATTTAAATAACCAACTGCAACTCAATATGGGTCTTACGCTATACAAAACACTAATCAGGCCAATATTGACGTACGCAGCCCCTGTCTGGGGATACGCTGCGAAAACGCATATAAACAGACTGCAGACACTGCAAAACAGAATAATACGAATTATTGCAAAGGTTCCTATAGTAGCTCCAGCCTATTGGCTGCACGAAGAACTGAAGCTCCACTCGATCGAACAATTTATTAAACTACTCAGTTATAACCTATATGACAGAAAGGCAAAAAACAAAAACCCTCTAATTCGCGACTTAGGCGCATACGGTACACAACACGACGTACACAAAAGACCGCTCTCATTGTTTGACAGAACTCTTGGCCTGGGGGAACCAGAAATAAACATTCAAGATTACCTGAACAACTTAGTACCACCTTAATCAGAAGCCATGGCTTAGCAAAAACACTACTGACAGACCAGTGGCCCTGGAAGTCCCTGCTAAGGGTCGTTCTGGGGACCAGTGAAAATGACCAAAGCATCCCACATGGACATGAGAAGACTACTCAATTGTATATGTATAAACAAAACAATAATCTAGCAAGATTAGCTCACATGACGTGGACCATACTCAATCTTGAGCATATGTCCAAAATATTTGGTTGTTATTTAGTTAACTTACATTAAATATATCCATTTTCACATTGAATGCATGTAAACCAATACCTAACAAATTGACGCCAGACTCAGCGCCGCTCTGGGCCTGATATCTTAAAAAACTTATTATTAAGCACTAACAATTAATGACACCGTCCTTATGTTTCAGGACCTCACAGATATCTTGTAAGACGATGCCTCCGTCCCGAGGCACAACAATACTACGTAAACCAATTCCACATCTGAATTCCCAAGGGCGCAAGTAGGACCTTGGTCATGCTTGTGTCCTGGCGCCATCCTCACCCGGCCTAGGCTTTGCCTGGCCGTAATATCCTCTCCCAGAATCCGCAGGTGCAATAGCGGTACTGCTGCACTTCCTCTCCCGAATTCTCACCGGTGGAGGTTTTTTAGTGGGTAGGGCTGACGGATCTTCTCCGTCAGAGGAGTCCCACACTCCGATCCCGGGACTAGTGCGTAAATGCATTTTTCCTCCACTCGAAAAAAAAAAAAAAAAAAAAAAAACTTCGGCATACTTACCTGGCGTAGGGGTTACAGTGATCAAGAAGGCTGTTCCCCCGGGGTGAGGCCCTTCCATTGCACTTCGGTTGGGCTGACCCCTGCGATTGCCCCAAATGTGGGTAACTCGGGCGCATAATTTTTGGGTGTCGGGACTGCGTTCGCGCTGTCCCGGAATAATTTACTCTACTATTAAATCCCTCCTATTGTTTATTATGGAGCTTCACTAATTTGAGAACATTTCATTTTCTAAGTCCTAGCTGCAGCTGACATTGTTCATATTTTGATAATAGTTGGAATATAGTGATGACATTGGCACAATGACACTTTAATAATTTCTTGCAATGCACAATTGCACATGAAACTTGTTAAACTTTTACAAGATGAATTCTAATCCCACCAGATCTTGTCTAAGATGGCTATTCAGATACATTATTTGGCATCGTGTGTACAATATTACATAGTGATAACTGCATTAAACAAGATAGAACAAACTGGATTTATGGAATCTCATATATTTTTAATTTGCTGTTAAAAACTATGAGATTCTTTATCACTAATGTAGTTATACACTGATGAGTAAGATAAAGAAAACCTAATTCTTCAAAATATCATTGCAATTTAAAGAAAAACTTTATAAAATTTCATATCTAAGCATGCTGCCCGAAGATTTTAATTAAAGTCCCCAGATTATATGTAAACACAGATAATGCCAATTATAAACAAAGACATTCTACAGAATTCAAAGAGGATTGAATTCTTTACAAATCCACAGCCACAGTTTTGGTATATCTGAAAATTTACATACTTGGGTTAGAATGACACAGCGAAGCATGTAATACACAAGGCAAACAGTATATCATTATCAAAAACAGATGCTGCCACTAAACATTGCAAATATATCGTTAAAAACAATACATATATTTTAGATTACTTAATCCAGGATAAGTATTGCGGCTGAAATGCACTTTTACTGTGCCTATAGCATTCATAAGAATATATGCTTAATAATATATTAAATATTTAGTTAAACGGAAATCACACATGTTCATGCAAATATTTAATTGAATTTTGGAAATTCATTGAAGAAAGCTTAAATGTCAGCTTGTAGAACGTACTCTGGACACATTTCTTTCTTAAATTAACTCTATTCAATATTTTATCATAAATACGCATAAGTCTCTATTTATAAATGGAATATTCTCATACAGTATGTGACTTAATCAATAATAATAAAGTTTATTTTAAAGTTCATCTTAGAGTGAGGGAAGCGATGGGAAAAATAAAATGTACAAAGTTATTTTTTACACGTGGCGTATGACGTATAGTTGCGCATTTGCTTATGGCCGATTCCACTTGTTTATTTGTAAGAAAAAGGGCTGTCAGGTTAGTCATCTAGCCCACTAGCTTTATCAGTAGTCAGCTTTATCTGAAAGCAGAGGTCTTACCTCCACCATTGATTTCATGACGTCACTGGCACATATCCGAGCAAGGTCACGCGCCTCCTCTAAAAACAACTCTGTAAGCATTAGTCCTAAATCAATGAGTAGATTTATTAATAGTGGCAACAATGGTGTAACGATGCCATTATACGGAGCTAGACAATATAATTTATAACAGGTGCCCAACCTCCCTCGTTTGTCCGGGGTTTTCCCTTATCCTGATAGACGAATGTCGGGTAACTCTAATCTCCATGGACCCCGACGCATTGAGCACCATTTCACCAATTTCATCCATCGTCCGATATGACTAAATGTTGGAGGACGTAAATTGCATTAAAAAAAAGAAAAGGAAACACTACCCTCGCCCTCTCCACTATGAAAGTGACACGCGGTCGCTAATGGTTGTTCGATCCTACAGTTTTATTGAAACATATTGTTTGTAGCAACACCAAAGAAGAAAATTAAGTCGCATTAAATGGAAACACGAGCGTGCCTGACAGTGGAGTTTGGGCGGCTACAGTTTCCTACCTAAAAGCTTTTACGTAGGTACCTAAGTTTAATCTTGTCTATGAATGTACTGATGCATACGTCTAATGAAACAGAAATGCGCACATTTGTGCATAATTGATTTGCTAAGTTAGTTTTCCTTGCTACATTCCAAAATTGATTTCACTCTTTTCGCACAGGCGAGTAAGAGGTATCTAGTGCATTCCTTGTTTACACAGTTCACACACGCACTTTTCACTTGGAGCGTGGAAACTTTTAATCACACAGATCTTATGATGGAAACCGGCTGCTGGGCATCTAGTCACCATGTGTCTGAGCTTATAGTTTGCCGAGGTCCATGCTCTGTTCATCATGGCCTCAGTGCCGCAAAGGTCCTCACATATGCTCGCTCTCTTCTTCCTTGATGTGTTGTAGATTTCAGTTCTAGCTTCGCTTTGATGTCCTCTATGTAGCACTGCGCTTTGGCTAACTAGACGTATTGGCGTAAATTTTGACACACATAGACCACGCCCAAGGAAACTTGTCATTATTCAAGAATACCCTTAATGCTTCAGTACTTTAATTTATTCAACATGGGTGAACAACAATGTCGCACAAGACATGGATAGTGAAAACGCACTTGCAGGACCTCCAGTATTTGCAGGTCATAACAGTTAAAGCTTTACACGTTTTGTACTGGACAGTAAAAACACCACATCTGGTTATCATTCCTGGTTTAATAGTGGAGTAAAATTATTCCAATGACAGCGCGAACGCAGTCCCGACACCCAAAAATTATGCGCCCGAGTTATCCACATTTGGGGCAATCGCAGCGGTCAGCCCAACCGAAGTGCAATGGAAGGGCCTCACCCCGGGGGAACAGCTTTCCTGATCACTGTAACCCCTACGCCAGCTAAGTATGCCGAGGCTTAAGGCTTTTCATTTGTAACTTATTTACCTGTGCTGGTATATTGGACCCGGCTTACAGGCTCTAAATTTACATGGGTTTATAATTCTGGGTATGGTTTTTTATTGTCTTTGGGGTTCTTCTAAAACCCACGCGGCGACATGATCTGAGGCCGCCGAGAACCACTGTTATCTCGTTATTTGTCTCTGTCTTTCTTTTTCTTGTTTTTATATTTACATACTTACACTGCTGTTATATTGCGCGCGCGCGCGCACACATACACATACACACACACACACACACACACACACACACACACACACACACACACACACACACACACACACACACACACCTGGGCATACCACGTACGTCCCAATATCACACGCACTACACTGTACAGACTTGGCTATGTACAATATTTACAATGTTCGCAGTTAGGCTGTGCGGCAGCGGGTAGCTGACTCCTGGGCTGCCGATGATGACGGCCTCTGCCGGGGAGCGTTGCCTGAGCCAGAAAGGGTTGGGCGCGCATAATTTGGCAGTCGTGTTGTTTTTTTTCCTTCAATATGCTTTGATTATGGCGTGTTTTCGGTGCTTGGGTTCGCCTTTCCCAATATTGTGTATGGTGGGGTTTTGATTGTGTCGGATGCGCGCCCAGTTGGAAGTGGTGCGTTTGTTGTTGGCCTCGGTGATGTAAGGGACGTGGGTTTCTTGGTAAATGGTGGCAGTTGTTGTTCGGATAGGAGCAGATAGGATTTTGCGTAGGGATAGGTTTTATAGGGTTTGGAGATACTTTAGGACGGTGTTGGAGGCTTTGGCCCAGACCACGCAGGCGTACAGGACTAGGGATAAAATAAAGGATCTATATAGGATGATCTTCGAGCGCAGCTTTAGCTCTTTGCTCCTAAATATGGGGGCGCACATCTTTAATCGCTGCCGTCCTTTGTTGGCGCTATCTCTTAGGTGGGTGGTTCAATGCATCGTGCTTGTCAACGTCACGCTGAGGTCACGCCGGTGTCGTCAGCATATATTGCAACTTTGCATCTGGCGTCCACGGGGAAGTCTTTGGTGAAGAGTATATAAGGAAAGGTGACAAAATAGCCCCTTGTGGTACGCCAGCCTGCATCACTCTCTCCTTTGAAGAGAAGCGACCCACTTGGGCGCAGAAGCGCCTGTTTTTTTAATATTATGCAGCAAACGCATGGAATTTTGGAGGCCGTGAAACTCTCGGTGCAGCTTGTAAACTTGTGCCAGCACCGATCAAATGCGGCTTCTACGTCCAAAAATAGCGCCAACGTTGAAGCCCCATTGTTAAATTGCTCGGTGACGTCATCTACTAGTCTTAAAAGTTGAAGGTCTGTTGAGTGCTCTTTTCTAAAGCCAAATTGTGAATTTGAAATGTCAAACGCCAAAATTTGTTTTTGGAGTCGAAATAGAATTATTTTCTCGAGCAATTTACCAATAGTGGACAGGAGACTAATGAGCCGGCAATTTTGAGGTTTCCTGGTGCTTTTCCCATGCTTAGGGAGCATTATTACCTTGGCTCGTTTCCAAGTGTCAGGGAAATAATTTTGCTGCAAACAAGCATTAAAAACTTTTGTAAGCTGCACCAGGGCTTTTCTCGGGAGATGTTTGAGTTCCTCATTAGTCCGGGCCGGCGGCTTTCCCATTAGGTAGCTTCCTAATGAGCTTGTAAACTTCCTGCGGCGTTGTGAGGGGCAAGTGTTGCTCAGCCTCTGTGCCACCCAGTTTTGTACCCAAGTCTGGACATTCCGTTCTAACTCGGGGTTCGTCGCTGGGTTTTCTGTAAATCTTAGTTCCAGACAGTCTGCAAAGACCTCGGTTTTCTCTTCAGAGGAGAAGTGCAGGCCAAGGTGAGTGTGTAGCGCCTCAGTGCCTCAGTTAGCGCTCGAGGAGACTTTAAATGCCTTTAATAATTTCCATAAAGAATTGTCCGAATGTGTGGTATTTAGCATTTTCTGCTCCCACTATTAAATTTTGTTTAATTTAATTTGCTGCCGAATGACGTTGCGTAGCCATTTTGCTAGCACTTTCTACTCAGGCTGGCGGGTAAGCCGCCAAAATCTCGTCAAGCGCCGCCTCCTGGCAATGACCTGCTCCACCTCAGAGTACGTGCAAAAACTAGGTGGGCTTGTGGTGTAGCTGGTGGAATTTCTTTTGGCCGTGTGCAGCGAGGCGGTGTAGTTTTCAATGGCGACGTCGATGTCCGCCTCGCTTTAGTATGACAGCCCAGGCTGAGCCATCGCGTGCATTTCAAGGGTAAACTTGCTCCAGTCTGTTTCTGCGCGCCTCAGAGGGCTGGTCAGACTAGCCGTGATGGCGCCACTGATATCAAAATGCACTGGAAGATGGTCGGAGTCTAGGCTGTGATACACAGTGAAGTTGTTTGGTAATGTCGCATTTTTTGTAATGACGAAGTCCAAAATTTCAGGGTCGAAGTGCCCTGACTTGTGCCAAAATGTGGGTTCGGTGGGGGGAAGTACGACTCGAGATCGTCATTTTCTGTTATAAGGTCTACTAGGAGATTTCCAGCCGCGTTTGCTCGACGTGAATACCAACAGGGGTGTCGAGCGTTGAAGTCTCTTGCCGTTAGAAGGTGTTCCTCCAAAGTGAGGATTTGCTCGAGGCCGCGTCTACAGTTAGGGGAGTTTGGGGGCCGATAGAGGGCCACCAGCATCACCGTTTTGTTATGTAATCGTGTTTTAAGAGCCGTGTTTCACAAATGAATGCGACGTCAATTTTGTTACGCCGCAGGTAGCTTTCAAGTTCGTGCTGCGGCCTGTAGATACCGTCGGCATTCCACAGGAGCCCGCGAGTTAGAGATGTGCCTCCCCGTAGTTCAGCCATTTACTCGAAGATGTCATAAGCCAACAGAAGCCATATGAGGGCTTCTAGTTTCTCACAAGTGCTGGTGCAGCTCTTAAATCTTGCGATAAAAGGCTGTATCTTCGGAGCTAGCTCCTGTATGTTGAGCTCTTTAAACAGATTAAAGAGCTCTTTGAGGCCTCCTAAGTCACCAGATGGCGCCTGGGTGGGGGGAGCTGTTGAGGGTGGGCCAGCAGGTGGCGGCACTGGTGCGCTTTGTCCCTCATGGCGCCTGAAAATGAGACGCCATCTCTGACTAGGGCCGGGTTGGCAATGGGTCGTGGACCTGGTTGTGCACTTGGGGGTGCCCTGGCTATGGCTGCCAGTTGGCGGCGGTGGCGTTCGTTGCGGAACGGCTCGCAACCCCTGTAGCTTGCAGGATGCGTCTCCCCACAGTTCGCAGAGCGGGGTACAACGTCCTGCGTTGCCTTCTTTGGGCAGTCAGCCAAGCAATGGAGGCCACCGCAGAGGACACATCGGGAGGTCATGTGACACATCTTAAATGTGTGACCCAGATGCTGGCAGTTGAAGCATTGTGTAATGTTGTTATTTGTCTTCAATACCTCCACAGTAACAAGTATATGGCATACCTCTCTTTCTTGCAGAAGTCGCTGGTTTTGAGTGGTCCTGTCAAGGGTAACTTGGAAGTTTGGCAGAGGCCTGCCGCGTGATTTCAGTTGACGAACTAGTACGCCGGTGTAGCCCTTCGCGTCTAGGTCGTCACGGATAACGTCCTCTTCAAGGTCCTCGGGAAGACACTTCAGGATGTATCGGAGCGGTGATCACTCCGCGGGGTGAAGCTGAACTTCTCCACTCCGGCGTCCTTCGGCTTGGTCATAGTTGGTCATAGCTGGGAGGGAGCCCCGGAGTATCTGCAGGACTTTAGTCGCCTGCCTGCCGTCAGGAATGACGATGCGCGGCGGTTTCTGTGAGGTTTGTTTTGTGTTTGTAGCCGGAGGCCAATGTAGGGGTGGGGATGGCTGTAGGAGTGGGGGTTGTTATTGGCGGTTTTGCTGCAGTAGCGTTTGGCCGTGTTGGCCGTTGGTGCTTGGGTGCCTTTGGTTTTGTGTTCGGAAGGGCAGGGAAGGCAGTGGATGGTTCCAGATCTTCCTCCTCGGATGAGGACAGCGCCTCGTACCTGTTTCTGGTAGTGACCTGGAGGGGCAGATGTTGCGTTTTGTTTTTCTTGCGCTCGGTATCCGAGTCGCTATTGTGGTGGTGCGGTCCCTTTCTGGGCGATGCTACCTGCCAGCCTTCTCCCAGCTGCACCATGTGTCCCTTTTTGATTGCGTGTTCCTGGTAGCATTGTGCCAGGTCACTAGCTATTTTTCCATAGTACCGGGACTCTGTGGCCATGTTTTCCAATATTTCCTGGAGGTAAGATATTTATTTTTGGATGTCTTTTACCTCCTTTTTCAGTTGGCCTTTTTTCGCGTAACTGCCTCGTCCTCCATGGCGCTGTGATCCATCGGGGCTGGGGTAGTGGCTGCTGTGAGGTTGGCCAATGTTGGGCCGAAGGCGGGTCGCTGTTGGAGCGCTCCAGCGGTGGGGCTGGAAAGGTAGCCGGCCGACGGCCTCGGGGGATCAGTCCACTGCCAGCTGGTGGTAGTGCCACTACAATTGTCACTGCGGCCGCCGCCATATTGTGGCGGGAGTCAATGTCTGTCAGCAGCAGTTGTTGCTGAGGGCGTCGTTGTTTGGGGACGCCTCTTGTTGCGTGCAACAACGGCACGCAGCTGTGCGTCCCACGCTGGCTTGTGGCGGATTTATGCTTAATACGCGTCAGTATGTACTTTATTGCACCAAACACAGTTCACTCACAAACTAATCCTTGTTTCACATAAGCTTGCCCCGTATCTCTTAACGGTCTTGTGAACTTATCACTTCTCATTGGCTGCTATTGCAGTATAGACTGTTTTGCGGTAAAAATTAGTTCGTTATTTAACATGGTGATATATCTTTTTATGTTATAAGAGAATTGTGAAATTTATATTTTCGTAACTGTTTCAATGAAATATATTACGCAACAGAGTTGATTTATCTGAAATGCATGTTAATTCTTAAACGAAGTAAAGAGGAGGTTCCTTTGCTCTCAAGCACATGACACGATAGCACGTGATTTAGCGGCAGTAGTGACACATTTGTTTATATGACTTATCATTGACCTTGTTTTGAACTGGATTAGTCATATATCGCCATTCGAAAATGTGTTTTGCCGAGTATGAGAGCTAAATTATTTTATTGATCGATTATTGCGCGTGTACTTATATGTATAATGGCAGAGTCTACCGCCAGCTTTTCGCTGAAGCATCGCAACGGAAAACCTTTAGAAAGCGGCGAAAAAAAGAATTGTGTTGCATGTGTTTAATGCACTCACAGAGAAGAATCCGTCTTTGTCAGTGAGAGAAGTCGAACAGCTGTGCAGGTGTGTTAGATGCGTAGAAACATCGCGACATGAAATTGAGACCACATGAAAACTTACCATTCCAGGGGCGATATTGCTGTGTGGCGAAGACGTTATTTAAGGACAGTCAGATTGTACCGCGATACAAATAGCAAAATATACTACCTGGACGAGACTTGGGTGAATGAAGGACACACGACAAGTATGGCGTGACACGACTTTTAAGATTGAAGGACAAGCATTTTTGCAAGGTGTGTGTGCTGGTTTAAAAAATCCCAGTGGAAAAGGCCGACTGCCTTTCATTATAAACTTGCTTCAGTTTAATTGCTCATTCATTCAGTTTCAACTTGCTCAGTTTCATTATAAACTTGTATTTTTGCATGCCTTCTTATTTGTATGGTTTTATTTATCTTCCTGCCAATTGTTATGACGTTTACTGCAGGTTTAAATGTGACGGGAAGGCACCGCCTATGACCTATGGCGCGGAAGCATCAGCCAATTAGGATGAGGGGGAAGGTAGTTGCACGCGGAGTGATACATGTCAGCGGTGCAAGGTTATATGCAACAGAGATTAGGCTTTAATACGCGTCACTATGTACTCCAAACACAGTTCACTCACAAACTGGGCGGGCCCAAATGACCTTGTTGTCGACGGGCCCTTAAACACCACACACTCACTCACTCACAAACTGGGCTCAACGCGAACAACTGCTTACTACTTCTATTCGCACTGTTCCACTTTGCAGATGGTCACTTGTAGCACACGAATCGAGTATCGTATTAAAATTCGTCGAGTCGGTCACTTAGTCACCGTCATCTACCCTATCGCGATGAAATAGCATGCTTCTCTTCTCTAGTCACCGTCCAAGTATCTGGTCGTATCCTTTAAGTTCTTTGAGTTACCTGCACATGGTCACTTGTAGCACACGAATCGAGTATCTTATTGCTATTCGTCAAGTCGGTCACTTAGTCACCGTCATCTACCGTATCGCGATGAAATACCATGCTTCTCTTCTCTAATCACCGTCCAAGTATCTGGTCGTATTCTTTAAGTTCTTTAAGCGACCACTATCCAATTAAGGACTTGCCAGTTTACAAGTCCTTTACAAAAATTCCTTATGTGATATAAGTGTTAATATGCCATACACTTCAGTGTGCTGAGGGGTCAAATTTCGCCGATTATCAATTACAATTCGCAGACTCCCATTCCCTGAACTTAGAACAAATTCAAATGAAATACCTAAAACAACATATATAAGCAACTTTACTCTCAATAATTCTGTTTCGTATTACCTTATACCTTATACGTTTTTCAGTGTAATTAAGAATATGTCAATATCAAATACAACATTCACAACTATATGCTCACAAACAAACTTAACGCCAGGCTGCCATCTACTGGGCTTAACTGTAAATGCTCTCTATTATTGCCATCTTTGACATTCGAGGTGTAGTCTGCCTTAACAACTGACAGTTCCCGGTGGCTTATCAATCTCATTGGCTCGCCTGTGATGCAGCCAGATGCAGCTAACTGCTTTATCTTGCTTTATTGATTACTTCCTAGATTGCCAATCAAAGAACACTTAACTACCACTCCTTTTCCAGCATTTCCTGTATTTCTAACTTTACTTCGATCCAAATAGAGTACCCCACATGTTCATTTCTCATTTACTTATTTTTAGTATTTTCTGTTTGTAGTGCTGATTGTCCTCTATTCTGGCGTCATTTAAATTTGACGTTTTTCCTGCATTTCCCTATCATTTGTCCCCTTTCCTTTTGACATACGTACTCGGTATGAAAGTGACACATGATCGCTAACGGATGTTCGAACTTACAGTTTTATTGAAACAAATTGTCTGTGACAACACCAAGAAAGCAAATTAAATCCGTTTGTTTATCGCAATAAGGCAAAGGTAAAGGAAATGTAAAGATTTTGTTTTCAAAAGTGCATTTCAAAGCCTACATGTTACGTCACAACAAAAAGGGATGTATTATCTCCATAGGAAACGGGGGGTGGTAACTGGGATAGAAAGACAGGAGCCGCATTGAGGTTCCCGTAACACCCGGGGTGTAAAGATACATTTCGAGCGCTGCATGTACTCTAACAGCCGGATGCGAATTATATTCAATGCCGCCAATATAATTATATTGGCTGCCATGTTGCATACTAATATATAAAATAACTTCTGTTCGGTTCAAAATGTAATAGCTATTGTATTATTTTACTACTTATAAGGTAATATCCGTAATATTATTGGCCTATTTTGTACCTTATTTGAACTAAATGTATGATATGAATAACAGTATAATATCTGGAGTGATCTCTAATCACTAATATATGAGCCATCCGTTACATGCAGTGATGTGAAGCCACATAATAATTTTGAAAAATAAATAAAACTGCGCATTATTTTGCTATATAATGCACTTCTTGTTTGTTTGTAGTGAACACATAAGGGAATTATGGACTGTCAAAAGAAATAATGGGTAGATGTGTGAGCAATTAAATTAAATTACTAAATTATTTTCTATTAACTACTCAAACACACAGTTCCAGCACTTTCACTTCTTAACTAAAACTACAAACAGCATTAATAGTTCAGAGTGTAATCTTTCATCGAGTTATTTATTTGACACACATTCAGTCGTATATCATGGACTGAGAGGTTTACACTATGCAGAGGGCTCCATTTGCCATCTTAGTCAGAAAGTACAGTGCTTAAGGTCTTATCAAGTTAAAGCAAGCCATTTATCCAAACAATTACTCTGCACATTAAGCAAATTATACTTCACAGTCAGATAACTACATGAAATAATCTCTTATTGGAAGATACACTGTGCATTAAATTTTATTTTTAAAACTGCAAATTTTCTTCTTCAGCATTCATTACTCTGCATATGCATGCCACTGAAGCATTTAAAAATTCAAGGCTGTAATATTCTTGTGTTAGAGTTAAGCTTAGGACAATTTTAAGTGAATGATACAGCTTTAATATAATTATTATTTTTCATAATTTATTCTGCACTTGTGGATGTTAATTCAACCAAAGTGATTAGAAGTATATAAAATAGTGCCATTTATGAAATTTATGTCACCAGTTGCCAATACTGACTTCTGTACTAATTTGACATTATTAATCTTATATAAATCGATCACAAATTTAAGGTTTTTCTCTGAATATACTGTCACGCAGACGGCGAACTCGCGTTGCCGATCGATAATGCGGACTGGCGGTAGTGGCGGGGGGGATGCAAGGGGTGGCACCTCCTCCTACCGCGCGAAGGTGCACGAAGGCTCCAGAATGATTTCCCTCTTCATAATGGAAGAATCGAGAGATTTCGGGGCGACCGATACAAGCGAGGCGACGGTTAGTTGAGTGGAGGACGTCGCGGTGTGCGGACGTGTAGTTAGTTGAGTGAGTGACCGTGAGCCGGGCGGACGTGTAGTTGAGTTGAGCGGACGCGTAAAGACGAACTGGCAAGGTTGAATGGCGTAAATTAAATTGTACTTGTGTACATTACACTGTAATTGGAATAAGGTGGAAATAAGAACTTTTTTGAGTGGTGAAATTGGACTTTTCATTTCACGAGCCCACAAAGTCACACTGGTGTCAGGAGTGGGATGATAACCACCGAATATTAGGGCCATGAAATCGGCATTGGAAATGCTTTTGGCGAAGATGAACGAGTTAACAACAAAAATGGAAGCGGCAAATAACAGCCTGGCCGCGAAGCTGGAGACTACAAATAACAACCTTACCGCCGAGTTGAAGGAAATGAAGACGGCAAATGAAAACCTCGCTGCGAAGACGGAAACGGCAAACAACAACTTGGCCACGACAATGACCGCAAAGATGGCCGAACTGACCACGGAAATGAAGGTGGCGAACGAGGCTCTCGCCGCCAAATTTGAAGAACAATTGGCCGTCGTGAGGGATGACGTGACGGAGCTGGGCAAGCGGATGGGCCAAGTGGACGAGCGCGTCGAGGACCTGGCGAGCCGCGTTAACGACCTGGAAGGGAAGGCCGACAGCAGCGTCAAGTCCCTGAACGCCATGGTGGAGGACGTCGTCGGCAGGAGGTTGAAGGATTTGAAGGCCGTCGCGCCGGGACGCGACAAAATATCTGCGCGGGTCAAACCTCCCAAATATGACGGCGCGTCAACATTCGAGGTCTTCCACCGCCAGTTCGACACAGTGGCCAAGCACAACAGATGGTCACCGGAGGAGGAGGCCACACAGTTAATAGCCAGCCTCCAGGGACGGGCCGCGGAAGTACTAAACGCGGTGCAGACGACGGCAGCGCCCAAGGACATCTGGGAGGCCCTGGAGAATCGCTTCGGGAACCATCGCTTAGCCGCAGCATACCGCAGCCAGCTAAAGGCAAGGTCGCAGCAGCCGGGGGAGACGCTGCAGGAGTTCGCCATAGTAATCGAGCAGCTGGCTAGCAAGGCCTTAGTTGACCTACCACTGGAGTTCGTATCCCGGGAAGCCACCTACGATTTTGTCGACGGGGTACGGGACACGGAGATTCGTCAGCGCCTAATGCTCGGCGAATATAAAACCATCCACGAGGCGCTGACAGCGGCATTAAGGATGGAGGCGGCCAAAGTAACATCTATCCCGACGTCGAGAACGAGGAGTGTCCGCTACGCCGGAGACAGAAGAGCAGCTGAGGGACGCCGGCGAACATCTAGTGGCCTGTGTTGGGGGTGTGGACAGCCCGGAAACCTGCAAAGAGACTGCCCACACCAGGAAGAGCAGCGGGAAAACGAGTAAGGGCCGGCGTGGAGAGGGGCACGTCGGCGCCATCACCACCATCCCCTCGAGTGACACTGCGCGCCGTCAGCCGGCGTATGGAGGACAGCCTCATCGCGGACGGCTGGGTAAGAGGAAAGCCGTGCCGCGTGCTGGTGGACACCGGGGCGGCCGTGACCATCATCAGACCTGACGTGGCGAAGGGTTTGCCGACAAGGAAGCCGAGCCGACCATACCAGCTTGTCACGGCATCGGGCGACACCTTGCCTGTGGGGACGGAGGTCCTGCTGAAGCTGACCTTGGGACGGAGTGCCGTGCGTCTGTGGGTGTTCGTCGCGAAGGTGGCTGAGGAGGTGATTCTGGGACTGGATGCCCTCAGGAGCCATGAGGCGACGGTCGACGTCGGCAAGAAGGTCCTGCGGCTTAACGGAGAAGAGGTTATACTCCGTCAACCCGAAGAGCGTCTTGGAATTTGCAGGGTGGTCTTGGGCGAAGACGAGGTTGTCCCCGCGAGGAGGGAGGTGGTGGTGACGGCGCGACTGGAGGGCCAGAGAAGCAGGAACATAATGCTGGACCATAAGACGCCTGTACACGGACTGTGTGTAGCCAGGGCATTGCTGCCGTGCCGAGAGAAGGTGCCAGTGAGACTGATAAATCCAACGGACGCGGATCACGACGTCCAGGCCGGGACGGCGTTGGGAACGTGCGAGCCCGTGGTAAGCGTAACAGCAATCGACAAGACGCAGGAGCCGGTGTCGACGCAACACCTGGGGCCCCGGCTAAAAGGCTTACTAGAGAGGGCGGCTGACCACCTGACCGCAGAGCAGCTGGAGAAATTTCGACAACTGCTAAGACGATACCAGGCATCTTCAGCCAAGGTGATAGTGACTACGGCCGCACGGACAAAGTGCTTCACCGCATCGACACTGGAGACGCCCGGCCTATTCGGCAACCACATAGACGCGTCCCGCTGGCGAAGCAAGGGGCGGTACGAGACATGCTGGAGGACATGAGATCCAGGGGAGTGATTGAAGAGTTTGACAGCCCTTGGTGTTCTCCTGTAGTCTTGGTGACGAAGAAGAACGGCGAGCTGCGCTTCTGCGTAGACTACAGAAAGCTGAACGCTGTCACCCAGAAGGACTGTTTTCCCGTACCCCGGATTGACGACACCCTGGACACGCTAGCTGGTGCACAGTGGTTCTCGACCCTGGACCTGAAGTCGAGCCTATTCGGCAACCACATAGACGCGTCCCGCTGGCGAAGCAAGGGGCGGTACGAGACATGCTGGAGGACATGAGATCCAGGGGAGTGATTGAAGAGTCTGACAGCCCTTGGTGTTCTCCTGTAGTCTTGGTGACGAAGAAGAACGGCGAGCTGCGCTTCTGCGTAGACTACAGAAAGCTGAACGCTGTCACCCGGAAGGACTGTTTTCCCTTACCCCGGATTGACGACACCCTGGACACGCTAGCTGGTGCACAGTGGTTCTGGACCCTGGACCTGAAGTCGGGCTACTGGCAGGTAACTCTAGACCCAAGAGACAAGGAGAAGACCGCATTCTCGACGGGCCAAGGGCTCTGGCAGTTCACGGTTATGCCCTTTGGCCTCTGCAACGCACCAGCTACCTTCCAACGCCTCATGGAGTCAGTGATGAGAGGGCTGACTTACGATGCCTGCCTGCTATACTTGGACGACATCATCATCGTCGGGAAGACTTTTGAAGGTCACCTCGAGAATCTGAGTAAGGTGCTACAGAGACTGCAGGCGACCAACTTGAGGCTGAACGCGAAGAAGTGCCAGCTCTTCTGCAAGGAAGTGAACTACTTAGGCCACATAGTCTCAGCAACCAGAGTGGCCACAGACCCGGAGAAGACACAGGCTGTGAGAGATTGGCCTCGCCCAAAGGATTGGAAGGAGTTGCGCAGTTTCCTGGGGCTGTGCAGTTATTACCGCCGCTTCATAAAGGGGTTCTCCAACATCGCAAAACACCTCACCCGCCTGACAGAGGAACACCGGCCTTATGTGTGGACGGAGGACGCCGAAAACGCTTCCCAGCACCTAAAGGAGACCTTGTGCAGTGCTCCAATTTTGGGTTTCCCACAACCGGGTGACGCCTTCGTTGTGGACACCGACGCCAACGACCATTGCATTGAAGATGTCCTATCGTAGATCCAGGACGGCCATGAGCGGGTGATAGCCTACTACAGCAAGACGCTATCCAAGGCAGAGAAGAACTACTGCGTCACCCGACGAGAATTATTGGCGGTAGTAAAGACCTTGGAGCACTTCCACAAGTACCTGTACGGTCAGCCATTCCACCTGAGGAGTGACCATTCCGCCCTAACCTGGCTATTGAGCTTTAAGAACCTGGAAGGCCAGACGGCACGTTGGGTCCAGAGGCTGCAGGAGTACGACTTCACCTCGGAACATCGTAGAGGGAAGAGCCACGGTAACGCATACTCCATGTCCCGAAGACCCTGTCCAGTAGAGTGCGGCCAGTGCACAAGAGTGGAAGAGAAGGAGCGTGCCGCAGCAGTCCGAGTAGTTGTGGCAGTGCCTGCGGACGGCCGGGATAGCGCAGGCCTGAGGAGGGAGCAGCTGGCGGACGCAGACTTGGGGCCACTCTTGGGGGAAGTAAAGGCAGGGACAAGACCAACCTGGGAGGACATCGCACCGAGGAGCGCCACCTACAAGTAGTACTGGGCACAATGGGACTCGTTGATGACCAGAGAGGGCGTGCTGTTCCGGGTATGGGAGTCACCCGATGGGAAGACGCAGAGAGAACAGTTGGTACTTCCCTGGAGTAAGGTCCCGGAAGTCTTGGAAGAAGTGCACGCTGGTACTTCGGGAGGACACCTGGGAGCGAACCGAACGATTGACAAACTTCGGCAGCGCTACTACTGGCTGAGACTCCGAGCAGATGCTGGTGGTGCACCTGGACCGTCTAGCCCGCTACGATGGTGCTGTTCGGGACGACCAGCCTTGAGGAGGGAGCAATGTCACGCAGACGGCGAACTCGCGTTGCCGATCGATAATGTGGACTGGCGGTAGTGGCGGGGGGATGCAAGGGGTGGCACCTCCTCCTCCCGCGCGAAAGTGCACGAAGGTTCCAGAATGATTCCCCCCTCCATAATGGAAGAATCGAGAGGTTACGGGGCGATCGATACAAGCGACGCGACGGTTAGTTGAGTGGAGGGCGTCGCGGTGTGCGGACGTGTAGTTAGTTGAGTGAGTGACCGTGAGCCGGACGACGTGTAGTTGAGTTGAGCGGACGGGTAAAGACGAACTGGCAAGGTTGAATGGTGTAAATTAAATCGTACTTGTGTACAGTAAACTGTAATTGGAATAAGGTGGAAATAAAGAACATTTTTGAGTGGTGAAATTGGACTTGTCATTTCCCGAGCCCACAAAGTCACAATACTTAAGTATACTTGTGCTGAAAATAATGTATGTACTACTGAGCTTTTAAAATTCTTATTAAATATAACCATTAACAGAGCTGCTTTGTTGTCATTTTAAAGAAATAGTGCTATTTTTTGTACATAGTTGTAATCATTTCAAATTTATATACATATTTCTTTAGGTTTTTTTTTTTCTCACTGTTATTCCAGGGAATTTTTCAACCATCTGTGTACAAAGAAATTGCATTACATATAACGTTAGGTATTCTTACCTGTTTTCCTGTATCTGCAGAATCATTATTTTAGTGTTAAATTATCTTTAATTCAAGTATTACACTAAGAAGCTTGAGGGAAAGGTTATACAGAAGTTTTGTATAATCTCAACAGCATCTTAAGTGATCTCACTTTCTCAATTTTAAAATTTTAATGATATTTATAGATAAAATTATCAATTTGCAACAGTAATAAAGATATAATGCTTTGTGGAAGTCAATTATTCATATTTAACAGGAAAAGTTAAAGTGGATTCTTGACATTTTTTTCATAAATTGGACAACTTCTTTCGACGTCACATCTCGCACACTGATGAATAGTCTACCGCATATTTCCTCAGCGTATTTCACCCGTATTATGCTAATATGCGATAGCTGAAATGCGCGTAAACTATTCATGTGTGGCCAGATGTGATTTCGAAAGAAGTTGGATTCTATCAGTCAGTGAAAACGGGAGCCGAAGGGAAGGGGAAACGAATGCACCATAGCTCGGTCGCAATAGAGGCTTACTATATTACCGGCCTTACCAAACGTAGTTGCCAAGGTCGCCGGGGTCTAAACTTTCAGGAATGAGCTCGCTATGCGTCTTTAGTTGTTAACACGGAGTTGAGAATCTGATATTAATCTGTGATCTGATCGTATCTGCTAAGTTCCTTAAATGCTCCAAATTCAATTAAGGACTTGCCAATTACAAGTCCTTTTCAAAAATTCCGAACGTGAAATAAGTGTATCATATGCCGAAAGGCTTAAGGCTTAAGGCTTTTTATTTGTAACTTATTTGCCTGGTGCCAGTACATTGGACCCAGCTTACAGGCTCTAAATTTACATGGGTTTATAATTCTGGAAATGGCCTCTTTATTGTCTTTGGGGTTCTTCTAAAACCCATACGGCGACCTGTTCTGAGGCCGCCGAGAACCAGTTTTATCACGTTATTTGTCTCTGTTTTTCTTTTTCTTGTTTTTATACTTACATATTTACACTGCGCTTATCTTGCGCACGCACGCACGTGCACACACACACACACACACACACACACACACCTGGGCATACCACGTACGTCCCAATATCATACGCACTACACTGTACAGACTTGGTTATGTACAATATTTACAGTGTTCGCAGTTAGGCTGTGCGGCAGCGGGTAGCTGACTCCTGGGCTGCCGATGATGGCGGCCTCTGCCGGGGAACGTGGCCTGAGCCAGGAAGGGCTGGGCGCGCATAATTTTGCAGTCGTTGTTTTTTTTTCTTCAATGTGCTTTGATTCTGGCGTGTTTTCGGTGCTTGGGTTCGCCTTTCCCAATATTGTGTATGGTGGGGTTTTGATGGTGTCGGATGCGCGCCCAGATGGAAGAGGCACGTTTGTTGATGGCCTCGTTGATGTAAGGGACGTGGGTTTCTTGGTGAATGGTGGCAGTTGTTGTTCGGATAGGAGCAGACAGGATTTTGCGTAGGGATAAGTTTTGTAGGGTTTGGAGATACTTTAGGGCGGTTTTGGAGGCATTGGCCCAGACCACGCAGGCGTACAGGACCATGGATAAAATAAAGGATCTATATAGGATGATCTTCGAGCGCAGCTTTAGCTGTTTGCTCCTAAATATGGAGGCGCACATCTTTAGTCGCTGCCGCCCTTTATTGGCGCTATCTCTTAGGTGGGTTGTCCAATGCATCGTGCGTGTCAACGTCACGCCGAGGTACTTGACCTGCTGACGACAATGCAATATTTGACCATCGACCGTTAGGTCCATTGCCAAAGGGCGCCGCTTTGTAAAATGTATAAGCTGGCATTTGTTCGCATTAATTTTGATTTTCCAGTCATGAAGCCATGACAAGAAGCGGTCAATGTACCGCTGCATCTCTAAAAGTCCATAACGAGGATTTTTATGATGGTTGTATATTGCAGTGTCGTCAGCATACATTGCAACTTTGCATCTGGCGTCCACGGGGAAGTCGCTGGTGAAGAGTATATACAGGAAAGGTGACATGATAGCCCCTTGTGGTACGCCAGCCTGCATCACTCTCTCCTTTGAGGAGGCGCGACCCACTTGGACGTAGAAGCACCTGTTTTTTAAAAAATTATGCAGCAAGGGCAGTGAATTGTGGAGGCCGGGAAACTCTCGGTGCAGCTTGTAAATCAGGCCGTTGTGCCAGCACCGATCAAATGCGGCTTCTACGTCCAAAAATAGCGCCAACGTTGAAGCCCCAATTGTTAAATTGCTCGGTGACGTCATCTACTAGTCTTAAAAGTTGAAGGTCTGTTGAGTGCCCTTTTCTAAAGCCAAATTGTGAATTTGAAATGTCAAGTGCCGCAATTTGTTTTTGGAGTCGAAATAGAATTATTTTCTCGAGCAATTTACCAATAGTGGACAGGAGACTAATGGGGCGGTAATTTTGAGGTTGCCTGGTGCTTTTCCCATGCTTAGGGAGCATTATTACCTTGGCTCGTTTCCAAGTGTCAGGGAAATAATTTTGCTGCAAACAAGCGTTGAAAATTTTTGTAAGTTGCACCAGGGCTTTTCTCGGGAGATGTTTGAGTTCCTCATTAGTCACCCTGTCCGGGCCGGCGGCTTTCCCATTAGGTAGCTTCCTAATGAGCTTGTACACTTCCTGCGGCGTTGTGAGGGGCAAGTGTTGCTCATGCCTCTGTGCCACCCAGTTTTGTACCCAGCTCTGGACATCCCGTTCTAACTCGGGGTTCGTCGCTGGGTTTTCTGTAAATCTTGTTTCCAGACAGTCTGCAAAGACCTCGGCTTTCTCCTCAGAGGAGAAGTGCAGGCCGAGGTGAGTGTGTAGCGCCTCAGTGCCTGATTTAGCGCTCGAGGAGACTTTAAATGCCTTTAATAATTTCCATAAAGAATTGTCCGAATGTGAGGTATTTAACATTTTCTGCTCCCACTGCTCAATTTTGTTTAATTTAATTTGTTGCCGAATGACGTTGCGTAGCCATTTTGCTAGCACTTTGTACTCAGGCTGGCGGGTAAGCCGCCAAAGTCTCGTCAAACGTCGCCTCCTGGCAATGAGCTGCTCCACCTCAGGGTACGTGCAAAAACTAGGCGGGCTTGTGGTGTAGCTGGTGGAATTTCTTTTGGCCGTGTGCAGCGAGGCGGTGTAGTTTTCAATGGCGACGTCGATGTCTGCCTCGCTGTAGTATGACAGCCTAGGCTGAGCCATCCCGTGCATTTCAAGGGTAAACTTGCTCCAGTTTGTTTCTGCGCGACTCAGAGGGCCGGCCAGCCCAGCCGTGATGGCGCCACTGATATCAAAGTGCACTGGAAGATGGTCGGAGTCTAGGCTGTGATACACAGTGAAGTTGTTTGGTAAAGTCGCATTTTTTGTAATGACGAAGTCCAAGATTTCAGGTTCGAAGTGCCCTGACTTGTGCCAAAAGGTGGGTTCGGGGGGGAAGTACACCTCGAGATCGTCATTTTCTGTTATAAGGTCTACGAGGAGATTTCCAGCCGCGTTTGCTCGACGTGAATACCACCAGGGGTGTCGAGCGTTGAAGTCTCCTGCCATTATAACATGCTCCTCCAAAGTGAGGATTTGCTCGAGGTCGCGTCTACAGTCGGGGGAGTTTTGGGGGCCGATAGAGGGCCACCAGCATCACCGTTTTGTTATTTAATCGTGTTTTAAGAGCCGTGCACTCTAACGCTGCCAATGGTGGCAGCGTAACAGGAGCATGAGCAACTTTGTTTTTTAGTAAAATAGCTGTTCCTCCTCCCTGTCTGCCTATTCTATCAGTTCGAAATATTTGGTAACCCCTGAGCTTGAAAGTGTGCTCCTGCTTTAATTTTGTTTCACAAATGAATGCGACGTCAATTTTGTTACGCCGCAGGTAGCTTTCAAGTTCGTGCTGCTGCCTGTAGATGCCGTCGGCATTCCACAGGAGCCCGCGAGTTAGAGATGTGCCTCCCCTTAGTTGAGCCATTTACTCGAAGATGTCCGACAGAAGCCATATGAGGGCTTCTAGCTTCTCCCAAGTGCTGGTGCAGCTCTTAAATCTTGCGATAAAAGGCTGTACCTTCGGAGCAAGTTTATGTAAGTTGAGCTCTTTAAACAGAGTAAAGAGCTCTTTGAGGCCTCCTAGTTCACCAGGTGGCGCCTGGGAGGGGGGAGTTGTTGAGGGTTGGCCAGCAGGTGGCAGCACTGGTGCGCTTTGTCCCGTCATGGCGCCTGCGAAAAAGACGCCTTCTCTAACCAGAGCCGGGTTGGCAATGGGTCTTGGTTGTGCACTTGGGGGTGCCCTGGCTATGGCTCCCAGTTGGCGGCGGTGGCGGTCGTTACGGAACGTCTCGCAACCTCTGTAGCTGGCAGGATGCGTCTCCCCACAGTTTGCACAGTGGGGTACAACGTCCTGCGTGGCCTTTTTCGGGCAGTCAGCTAAGCGCTGGAGGCCACCGCAGAGGACACATCGGGAGGTCATGTGACACATTTTATATGTGTGCCCCAACTGTTGGCAGTTGAAGCACTGCGTGATATTATGGTTCGTTTTGAGGACCTCCACGGTGACAAGAATGTGACATACCTCGCGAGCCTGTAGTAGCTTTTGATTTGTTGTGGTCCTGTCCAGGGTCACCTGGTACATTGGCAGAGGCCTGCCGCGGGAGATCAGTTGCCGGACATGGACGCCGGTGTACCCCTTCGCATCAAGATCTTCTTTGATGAGCTCGGTCTCCAAGTCCTCTGGGAGGCGTTTGATGATGTAGCGGAGGGGCTGGTCGCTCCTGGGGGTAAAGCTGTAACTCTCGACCCCGGCGTCCTTCAGCTTGTTCATGGGGTAGGCTGTCTTCTTTCTTGGTCAGGAACAGCTTCAGACAGCTCCTGGTGTTCTGTAGGGTATAAGACCCAGCTGGGAGAGAGACACGGAGGATCTGGAGCACCTTGGTTGCCTGCCGGGCATCGGGAATTATGATGCGCGGAGGTTTTTGGTTGTAAGTAGGCTGTATTGCTGTAGTTGTTGTGGTTGTTGGGGTGTGGCTGGGTGTAGGTAGGTTGGTGGCAGTGAGTGGTTCTTTAGGTTGGTTTTGTTGCCTACTTGGCCGTTGGGGCTTTGGATTTGGTCTTCGTGGTGGTGGCAGGGTGGGGAAGTTGCTGGGGTGCACCGTATCCTCGTCTTCCTCCGATGAGGATAGTGCCGCATAGCGGTTTCCGGTGGAGACCTGGGGTGGTAGGTGCCTTCTTTTGTTTTTGTTGGACAGCACAGGCTGCTGCCCACGCCGTTCGCCGTCAGAATCGCTGTCGCGTCCACTGCCGCGACGATGGGGGCGCTTCCTAGCCGGGGCTGCCTGCCAGCCCCCTGCGAGCTGAACCAGGTGCCTCTTTTTAATAGAGTGTTCCTGGTAACAGCGTGCTAGGTCAATGGCTATTTTGCCGAAGTCGCGGGACTCCGGTGCCATATTTTAAGATAATTTTCAACGGTTATCAATTACAATTCGCAGACTCCCATTCCCTGAACTTAGAAGAAATTCAAATGAAATACCTAAAACAACATATATAAGCAACTTTACTCTCAATAATTCTGTTTTGTATTACCTTATACCTTACACGTTTTTCAGTCTAATTAAAAAATATGTCAACATCAAATACAAAATTCACAACTATATGCTCACAAACAAACATAACGCCACGCTGCCATCTACTGGGCTTAACTGTAAATGCCCTCTATTACTGCCATCTTTGACATTCGAGGTGTAGTCTGCCTTAACAACAGACAGATCCCGGTGGCTCATTGGCTCGCCTGCGATGCAGCCAGATGCAGCTAACTGCTTTATCATGTTTTATTGACTACTTCATAGAGTGCCAACCACAGAACACTAAACTACCACTCCTTTCCCAGCATTTTCTGTATTTTTAACTTTACTTCGATCCAAATAGAGTGCCCTACATGTTCATTTCTCATTTACTTATTTTTAGTATTGTCACCCAATTAGCTGAAGGCATTACCGGCGACAGCTGGAAGGGACCCGAGGCGGCTTGGCCACACCCACTCATCAGTCTCTGTCACTGACTGAGGGGGATGATTGGGGAAGTGTCACTTGCGCTGGCCACCCCTTCCCCCTCTTCCACTGTCATCTGGAATCTTCGCGTGGAAACTAGAGAAGTCGAGAAGACGGCGATATTCCTATAAAAAGGGCTGCAGCGAGTGAAGTAAGTCAGTCAGTCAGTGCTTGACGAGCTAGTGTGAACGGACGAGAAGACTGCGTGCGTCGGAGGAGTTTACGGAATCGCGAGTGCAAGTGGAACTTTAACGGACGAACTGGTGAATCCTAATTGTGTGCATTACGTAATTCTGTGTAATTGGCAAATGTTTAACTGTAAGTCGGCGGAAATAAAGAACATTTTTGAGTGGTGAAATTGGACTTTTCATTTCACGAGCCCACAAATTCACAATTGGTGTCAGGAGTGGGACGTAACACAATGGAGGCAGCATTAGAAAAGATTTTAGCGGAAATGAAACAAATGAAGACGGCCAACGACAACATCACCGGGAAGATGGAAGAAAAGAAGGCCGAATTAACAGCGAAGACGAAAACGGTAAACAACAGCTTGGCCACGACAATGACCGCAAAGATGGCCGAACTGACCACGGAAATGAAGGTGGCGAACGAGATCCTCGCCACCAAATTTGAGGAACAGATGGCCAGCGTGAGGGATGACGTCACGAATCTGGGCAAGCGGATGGGTCAAGTAGACGACCGCCTTAGTGATGTAGAGGAAAAGGCCGACAATAACGCCAAGACCCTGAACGCCATGGTGGAAGACGTCGAAGACCTTGCGAACCGCGTAAACAACCTGGAGGAAAAGGCCGACAGCAGCGTCAAGTCCCTGAACGCCATGGTGGAGGACGTCGTCGGCAGGAAGCTGAAGATTTGAAGTCCGACGCGCCGGGTCGCGACACATCTGCGTGCGTCAAACCTCCCAAGTATGACGGCGCGTCAACGTTTGAAATCTTCCGCCGCCAGTTCGACACTGTGGCCAGGCACAACAGATGGTCACCGGAGGAGGAGGCCACACAGTTAATAGCCAGCCTCCAGGGACGGGCCGCGGCAGTCCTTAACGCGGTGCAGACGACGGCGGCACCCAAGGACATCTGGGAGGCCCTGGAGAATCGCTTCGGGAATCACCGCTTAGCCGCAGCATACCGCAGCCAGCTAAAGGCAAGGTCGCAGCAGCCGGGGGAGACGCTGCAGGAGTTGGCCATAGCGATCGAGCAGCTGGCTAGCAAGGCCTTGGTTGACCTGCCACTCGAGTTCGTATCCCGGGATTTTGTCGATTTTGTCGACGGGGTACGGGACACGGAGATTCGTCAGCGCCTAATGCCCGGCGAATATAAAACCATCCACGAGGCGCTGACAGCGGCATTAAGGATGGAGGCGGCCAAAGTAACATCTATCCCGACGTCGAGAAAGAGGAGTGTCCAATACAACGGAGTCAGAAGACCAGCTGAGGGACGCCGGCGAACACCTAGTGGCCTGTGTTGGGGGTGTGGACAGCCTGCAGAGAGACTGCCCACACCAGGAAGAGCAGCCGGAAAACGAGTAAGGGCCGTCGTGGAGAGGGGCACATCGGCGCCATCACCACCGTCCCCTCTAGTGACACTGCGCGCCGTCAGTCGGCGTATGGATGACAGCCTCATCGCGGACGGTTGGGTAAGAGGAAAGCCGTGCCGCGTGCTGGTGGACACCGGGGCGGCCGTGACCATCATCAGACCTGACGTGGCGAAGGGTTTGCCGACAAGGAAGCCGAACCGACCATACCAGCTTGTCACGGCATCGGGCGACACCTTGCCTGTGGAGAAGGAGGCCCTGCTTGAGCTGAACTTGGGACGGAGTGCCGTGCGTCTGTGGGTGTTCGTCGCGAAGGTGGCTGAGGAGGTGATTCTGGGACTGGATGCCCTCAGAAGCCACGAGGCGACTGTCGACGTCGGCAGGAAGATCCTGCGGCTTAACGGAGAAGAGGTTATACTCCGTCAGCCCGAAGAGCGCCTTGGAATCTGCAGGGTCATTTTGAACGAAGACATGGCTCCCGCGAGGAGCGAGGTGATGGTGACGGCGCGACCAGAAGGCCAGACAGCAGGTTGAGTCCTGAGGCTGCAGGAGTACGACTTCACCTCGGAACATCGTAGAGGGAAGAGCCATGCTAACGCTGACGCCATGTCCCGAGCACCCTGTCCAGAAGAGTGCGGCCAGTGCACAAGAGTGGAGGAGAAGGAGCGTGCCGCAGCAGTCCGAGTAGTCACGACAGTGCTTGCGGATGGCTGGGATAGCGCAGGCCTGAGGAGGGAGCAGCTGGCGGACGCAGACTTGGGGCCACTCTTAAGAGAAGTGGAGGCAGGGACGAGACCAACCTGGGAGGACATCGCACCGAGGAGCGCCACCTACAAGTCGTACTTGGGCCAATGGGACTCGGTGAAGACCAGAGAGGGCGTGCTGTTCCGGATATGGGAGTCACCCGATGGGAAGACGCAGAGAGAACAGTTGGTACTTCCCCGGAGTAAGCTCCCGGAAGTCTTGGAGGAAATGCACGCTGGTACTTCGGGAGGACACCTGGGAGCGAACCGAACGATCGACAAACTTCGGCAGCGCTACTACTGGCTGAGACTCCGAGCAGATGCTGAGAGATGGTGCCGTCAGTGTCACGTGTGCGCGGCGAGTCGTGGCCTCCAGACTAGGAGCCGGGGTCGCATGCAGCAGTACAACGTCGGAGCGCCATTCGAACGGATCGCCGTTGACATTGCTGGACCGTTCCCAGTTTCCGACCGAGACAACAAGTACCTAATGGTGGTCCTGGACTACTTCACCAAGTGGCCGGATGTGTGTGCCATCCCAAACCAAGAGGCAAAGACAATCACAGACTGCCTCATGGAGCAAGTGTTCTGTCGATTTGGGGTGCCGTTAGAGCTACACAGTGACCAGGGTACCAACTTTGAGTCCAACCTAATGAAGGAGGCATTACAAAGGCTTGGGGTGAACAAGACCCGCACGACGCCTCTACATCCCCAGTCGGATGACATGGTCGAAAGATACATCAAGACCTTAGAGGAACACCTGAGGAAGGTCGTGGCCAGCCATCAGCGAGACTGGGACGTCAAGGTGCCACTGTTCTTGCTGGCCTACCACTCGTCTACGCACGACACAACTTGGATGACGCCAGCCAGCTTAATGTTCGGTCGAGAGTTACGCCTCCCTTGTGACCTGGCCTTTGGAAGCCCAACGGAGGCGAAGCAGCCGGTGACCGAGTATGTGGAGAACCTGGTGGACCACCTCCACCACATGCACGAGATGGCTCGCCAGAACATCCAGAAGGCGAGCGACCGCATGAAGACCAGATATGACAGGCAAGCTAACAGCCAAGGGTTCCAGCAATGTGACCTGGTCTGGTTGTACCGTCCTACCCGGACCAAGGGACGCTGCCGGAAGCTCCAGCAGCCATGGCAAGGACCGTATCGGGTGGTGAAGAGGATTAACGACGTGGTCTACCGCATCCAGAAGATTCCCCGAGGGAAGATGTTGGTGGTACACCTGGATCGTCTAGCCCGCTACGATGGTGCTGTTCGGGACGACCAGCTTTCAGGAGGGAGCAGTGTCACCCAATTAGCGGAAGGCATGAGCGGCGACAGCTGGAAGGGACCCGAAGCAGCTGGGCCACACCCACTCATCAGTCTCTGTCACTGACTGAGGGGGATGATTGGGGAAGTGTCACTTGCGCTGGCCACACCTTCCCCCTCTTCCACTGCCATCTGGAACCTTCGCGTGGAAACTAGAGAAGTCGAGAAGACGGCGATATTCCTATAAAAAGGGCTGCAGCGAGTGAAGTAAGTCAGTCAGTCAGTGCTTGACGAGTTAGTGTGAACGGACGAGAAGACTGCGTGCGTCGGAGGAGTTTACGTAATCGCGAGTGCAAGTGGAACTTTAACGGACGAACTGGTGAATCGTAATCGTGTGCATTACGTAATTCTGTGTAATTGGCAAGTGTTTAACTGTAAGTCGGTGGAAATAAAGAACATTTTTGAGTGGTAAAATTGGACTTTTCATTTCACGAGCCCACAAAGTCATAGTATTTTCTGTTTGTAGTGCTGATTGCCCTCTATTCTGGCGTCATTTAAATTTGACGTTTTTCTTGCATTTCCCTATCATTTGTCCCCTTTCCTTTTGACATACGTACTCGGTATGAAAGTGGCACATGATCGCTAATTGATGTTCGAACCTACAGTTTTATTGAAACAAATTGTCTGTGACAACACCAAGAAAGCAGATTAAATCCATTTGTTTATCGCAATAAGGCAAAGGTAAAGGAAAGGTAAAGATTTTGTTTTCAAAAGTGCATTTCAAAGCCTACATGTTACGTCACAACAAAAAGGGATGTATTATTTCCATAGGAACCGGGGGGTGGTAACTGGGACAGAAAGACAGGAGCCGCATTGAGGTTCCCGTAACACCCGGGGTGTAAACATACATTTCGAGCACTGCATGTGCTCTAACAGCCGGATGTGATTATATTCAATGCCGCCAATATAATTATATTGGCTGCCATGTTGCATACTAATATATAAAATAACTTCTGTTCGGTTCAAAATTTAATAGCTATTGTATTATTTTACTACTTATAAGGTAATATCCGTAATATTATTGGCCTATTTTGTACCTTATTTGAGCTCAATGTATGATATGAATAGCAGTATAATATCTTGAGTGATCTAACTTTCTCGTTTTTAAAGTTGTAATTGTTTTTTTAAAGACAAAATTAACAATATGCAACAGGAATATTAAATACATAATGCTTTGTGGAAGTCAGTTATTCATATTTAACAGGAAAACTTCAAGTGGATTCTTGATATTTTTTTCACAAATTCATTGGACAACTTCTTTCGAAGTCACATCTCACACACTGATGAATAGTTTACCGCATATTTCCTCAACGTATTTGACGCGTATTATGCTAATACGCGATAGTTGAAATGCGCGTAAACTATTCATGTGTGGGAGATGTGATTTCGAAAGAAGTTGAGTTGGATTCTATCAGTCACTGAACACGGGCGGGGAAGGGTAGGGCAAGCGAATGCACTATAGCTCGATCGCAATAGAAGCATTACCGGCCTTAGTTCCCAAGGTCAACGGGGTCCAAAGGTTCAGGAAAGAGTGCCCATTTGGACAAATGGGTTCAGAAAAATAAGTTAAAGTGATATTTGTACAGCATTGAAGTATTATTTTGTGGTACATCTCTTCTGAACATGTACTGGCCACCATTTATGAGTAATATTGGTACACAATTTCTGTAATGCTAACCATTTTAAGGGTGATATAATGCTACTAGCGTGACCCACAGAAGTGTCACATGTGACATGAAACTACACTCTCAATCTTTGGAATGGAAAAAATATACTTAACCTAATATATGAGCCATCCGTTACATGCAGTGATGTGAAGCCACATAATAATTTTGAAAAATAAATAAAACTGCACATTATTTTGCTATATAATGCACTTCTTGTTTGTTTGTAGTGAACACATAAGGGAATTATGGACTGTCAAAAGAAATAATGGGTAGATGTGTGAGCAATTAAATTAAATTACTAAATTATTTTCTATTAACTACTCAAACACACAGTTCCATCACTTTCACTTCTTAACTAAAACTACAAACAGCATTAATAGTTCAGAGGGTAATCTTTCATCAAGTTATTTATTTGACACACATTCAGTTGTATGTCATGGACTGAGAGGTTTACACTATGCAGAGGGCTCCATTTGTCATCTTAGTCATAAAGTACATTGCTTGAAGTCTTATCAAGTTAAAGCAAGCCATTTATCCAAACAATTGCTCTGCACATTAAGCAAATTGTACTTCACAGTCAGATAACTACATGAAATAATCTCTTATTGGAAGATACACTGTGCATTAAATTTTATTTTTAAAACTGCACATTTTCTTCTTCAGTATTCATTCATGTGCATATGCATGCCACTGAAGCATTTAAAAATTCAACGCTGTAATATTCTTGTGTTGTGAAGACAGAGTTAAGCTTAGGACAATTTTAAATGAATGATACTAGGGTAGTGAAGCCTGGGACTCAAGTACTTACAATAGTAAGTCACCACAAATGGTGTATCTTGGATGTGAGAGCCCCTAGTGTTCTACCGGGAAAATATATGAGTGAAATGGAGAATTTAATGTCAGGATGGCACATTGGCCATGGTAGCTCAAAGGTTAAGAGCGACTGGACGGAAACCAGGAGATCCGTGGTTCAAATCCCGGCCATGGCATTGAATTTTTCATGTTGACTCTATCCATAAAAAGTGCCTTTTTTATTTTGTTTGTTCAGGAAACCTTAAAACATGTTTAAGGTGAAACTGTTGTCAAAATTTTGTGTATAACACTATACTTTCTTTACCTAACAGATTGCTGTAGAGAAAATAAAAGAAAGAAAAAGATATTGGTCCAGAACCAAGCTAGAGGGGGAAGGTCAACCCATCTTATACTACTGTCGTTATATTATATAAGTGGAGATATTTCTGTACAGTTATTTATCTACCAGGAAATAGATATATTATAAATTAATTTTATATTAATACATACAGAATTAGTAGGAAGAAGATATGGATAAAGAAAGTAGGGCTGGCCTCATAGCTCAGTCGGTAGAGCACCTGCCTGCCGTGTGAGGGGTCTTGGGTTCTTCTCCAGAGTCTGGAAGTATGAATGAGAGTACAAGTGTGTGCATGATCTAATGATTGAAAAACCCAAGGTACTTGCAACCCAATATCTATGAGTTAACACCATCACCAATAGGCAATATGTTCCAAGGAGAATGGCTGTCAATATGACCTTTGCAATTAAAGGCGGGGTATAAATGGAACAAAAAAAAAAGAAGTAGGTTACAGTTACACATTAGATTCTTCTTAAAGCTTTATTAAACTTTATTTAGGTTAACATAAATATTCCTGAGTTCTCAGTTATAAATATTAATCAGAAATAACTCAACCACTAAAAATTGACTATAAGTGGCTCAGTGATATGTCCCTAAATAACTATAACATTTCAGCTATAACTTTTAAATACTAACTCTAATGAATTTTGTTCCTAAATATGACACAAATATAAGGGAATGCTCATTACATTCAACTACTACAGTTTCACAGAAACTACGAGAAATCTCTCTCTAAGACTGCCATCTGCGTACCCTCCATATTTCATTGGCAAGCTGTTGATTCTTTCCAGCTGTCAATTGGAAGCGATGAACAATCTTTGACACCATTGAAGTCATCTGTTCAACAGAATCCTTAATGTTAGCCTTCCTAGTATCTCTTCATGATGTCCATCACGACATCATATACAAGGGTGTTAGCATCTTTGCCCCACATGAAATCCACATGGTTAAAGCCTGGGAGGGCCACCCGATGTTTCTTAACCACATTTTTTAATCTCAATCTTAGCTCTTCTACCGCCTGAGAAAATTTAAAAAAAAAAAATCAATTAGTTTAACAGGCTACGCCAGAGGAACAAGTTATTGTAATATATAAATATATTAAAGATGAGATTTGTAAAGTAATGGCACATAGGCAATTTTTCCAGATAGGCTGAAAGAAGTAATTGTAAGACCACTATATAAAGAAAAGGGAAGCAAGACAAATGTAGTAAATTATAGGCCTTTAACTTTATGCTCCACGTTTCCAAAATTCATAGAAGGCGTGTTCCTAAAACAATTACAAATGTACTTTAAGAAACATAACATAATATTGGCAATTTGGATTCCAAGAAAAGAAATCAACAATAAATGCAATAAATAAAGTAAATAGTATTATAATTAATGCATTAAATAACCATGAACGAGTAATAGCTATATTTTTAGATTTATCAAAAGCGTTTGATTGCATGGATATAGATATACTTACAAGTAAATTAGAAAATCATGGGGTTCGAGGATTAGCGCAAAAGTGGATAGTGTCATATTTGAAAAACAGAACACAGTGTGTGGAGATAAGCCATAGAAATGGCTCGGGTATGATAAAGATAGTTAGATCATATTTTCAATCAGTTAAACAAGGAGTACCACAGGGTTCTAAACTAGGACCATTTTTATTTTTAGCCTATGTGAATGATAGTTTTGAAATAATACAAAGAAATGGAGGTTGGGGAATTGGATATGCAGATGACATGACAATAATAATTAGAGGCAAGTCAGCAATGGAGGTGGAAAAGAAAGCAATGAAATTAATCAAAATAATTAAACAGCACTATTTAAATCCTTTTATGGAAGTGTTGAAAACAGTGTTGTTGTATAAATTAAGTTAATTAGGAGTCGATTAATAACACAAAACAACACTCACTGTGTTGTTTTGTGTTATTAATCGACTCCTAATTAACTTAAAGCACTATTTAAACCTAAATATGATTCTAAACGCACACAAAACAGCATGGATAAATTTTGAATTAGGAAATTATAGTAAAAATGATATAAACATTACAATAGATGGTGAACCAATACCGGAAGTTCAGCACACTAAAATTTTAGGTGTAATAATAGACAAACAATTAAACTGGAAGCCATATATATCTCATATAACTAAAAAGTTAAATAAAGGTATATTTATAATGAAACAAGTAGGAAAAAATATGGATTATGAAACTTTAAAACAAGTATACTATGCATTTATATACTCCCACATAAAATATGGGATAACTTTATGGGGAAACATCACAGCAACAGAAAATAAATAGCAGACAGACATGCAAATTAAAGTTTCAAGAGTTTGGTATTTTAACTGTTCCATGCATATATATATATATATATATATATATATATATATATATATATATATGAAACAATAAAAATTATTTTACAAGGAAAAGAAGAACCAAAAAATCATGGTATACATAATTATACTCTAAGAAATAATTACGACTATTTTAGATCAGTGTATAGGGGAACTCTAAACAACCGCTGCAGTAAAAGTATGGGTAAAGAACTATATAATAAGTTACTAGAAGAAATTAAAATAAATAATAAAATGGAATATAAACTGAAGGCAATAAAAACATTCTTAGTAACAAATGCATTCTATAGTCTGGAAGAATTTAAGTATACAGATATGTAAAAAGATAAAAATATGTATGTATATATGTATCTAAAATTGTAATTGACGTGTCCTTTAAATCATTGTATTCAAAGGATAAATAAAAGTATATTATCTTATCTTATCTTATTAAAATGTGATGCAGAAGAAATAAATGTGCCAACACAAACATGGTATCACAGCAGTGAGTCTGCTTCCTATTCTGGAGGACACGAGCTTTTGTGTTGGTTGGTGTAAATCACCTAGATAAGCTTTCCCTTATCCTCAAAAATCGATTGCCAAATAACTCTAAACTCTAAGCACCGTGGACTCATTTAAGCACCATTTCTTTCTTTTTATCCATTCACACTCAAAATGATAAATTCAGTTAAAAGAAGTTAAATTTAAAGCAGCCTAAAAGTAGTAGTAAAACAAAGGAAGTGACACAAGATACAAGGAGAAATGGAAATGGTGAGAGAATAAAATATTGGGTAGCACAGCAGGGATTTAATCAAAACTCCGTTAATTTTGCTCTGATACAATCGTTTAGATTTCTGCACACCATCCCATTCATCCATCTGTGCAACCAAACGAGTCAAAAGTTGCTTGTTATCTTATAAATGACATTACTTGGTCTGATTTATTTTTCTGAAATGCTTTCTTAAGACATTAAATCTCTACCTAATATCAGAGAGTGAATAAATAAAAATAGGTGAAGTGATGCTTCTCTGTGCCTAGAGTCCATAGAGCTTAAGAGTTATACAGCATTGCCTTTCTCAGTATAAGCAAAAACTCCAAAACATATGCCAATGATGACTTCTTAAATATGAGGCAATACTCCTACACAATCAAGATGCAATTTGACTAAAATGACAATTCACAATATTTTGAGCTGCATGGTGGCAAGGTATGCTGACATATGATCAGAGAATGGTGGGGACATCTTGTACCTGGACCCAAAGTGGATCTTATGAGGAATAGATGAGGTGATGGAATGATAGCTATAGGCAGCAGGATAGGCTAAGCAACACATGTGCAGAGTCCCTAATAATTAAGGACCTGCTCACAGCAGCGCGTTGCTCAGAGAAGGCTTCTTTCTGTATGACAGAATGAGAAGAATATCCAAGTAGAAGCTTTTGCACCAGGTGTCGGATACTGCACAGCCTCTATGTATACCTGAATTATTAAAGGGGAAGCAATTTTTTTTTTTTTTTTTTTTTACGGCCAGTAGGAGACATTTATGGCCTGATTGAGGTATCAACTGTGGCATTCAGACATCTAAAACAAATGGTGTAATGACAATGAACAAGGAAATACGCAGCACTCCCTAGAGAAGCGTTATGGTGCTATTAGGCTGCAAAGATCCATTTAGTTCTTCAAATATTTTAGAAAGCAAAGTTCACCATCCATGCTACATGAATTCAGTAACTACTACGAAGAAACTTTGCCTTCAAGGAGGAACTATGACTCTGCTTAGAAAGTTTGTATTGGAAAAAATTCAAGAAGCTGTTTGCATCTATCACAGCATCAACAAGAGAATATTCAAGAAAATGACTTGAAAATATTGAAAGGAGGTGTGCCCAGGTGGAGGAAATTAAACTCTGTTATAACTATTGTAGCAGTGGACTTGATAGTGAGTCAATTCTTATGAGTGATTTGCAAGTTTAAGACATTGTGATAAATAAACTGCTAGCAAATTTTTTACAGTCAAGACTTTGTAATTAGAAAACAAAGAAAAACAGATTATATAGAAGCTCTTTGTACTACACTTTAGCTGTGGTTTATGAAGCACTGATGCACTTTCAAACCTAAAACTATCTATAAATTCTAAGGTAACATCATCATCCTTCATAATAAGGGCTAACAACAATATAACTATTAAATTTTAGATGAGTCGCATTTTTTACACATCTGCTTCACTTTCGTACCTATTTTGAGGACATGTTTCGCAAATCTTCGTTTGCATCTACGGCTCTTGTGCGACTGACGCTAGATCCAGCGGTGTGGGTAATTCTGGGACGCTGGATCTAGCGTCAGTCGCACAAGAGCCGTAGATGCAAACGAAGATTTGCGAAACATGTCCTCAAAATAGGTACGAAAGTGAAGCAGATGTGTAAAAAATGCGACTCATCTAAAATTTAATAATTCTTCGCTTCACTGTGGTGTTCCAATACAGTTGAATCTCGATAAACAATATAACTATTTTATGTTTACCTTAGGGGTTGAGAGCACATCATGATCACTGTAATGAAGGGATACAGGAGCTATGATGTTATCCAGATTGTAGGAAGGCGCCAATGTAGAGTTATACATTTCCATATTCACTGATTCTCCATAGTCATATTGTGA
>CM060956.1:67051314-67170564 GCA_030765055.1 Mantis religiosa | reverse complement strand
TCAGCGACACGAAGAGTTTTCAGAAAGTCCCTCACCCCAAACTAGTATTTGCATGAACCATTTTTGGAAAAATTTAATTTTCTCAAAAAAAAAGGTACTTAACGATTTTTAATAATCGTTTATTAGAATGGCCTGTATAAGAGCAGAGAATGTCATGCGAGTGTACCCATATAAAATGCTTCAATATCTACATTTAAACATTGAGTTAATTACATTAAGATTTCACCTATTTTTACTTCTTGTTTCACTGTGTGTAGCAGCACATTCATAAAAAATCAATTCAGGGAAACCAGTATAGGTAAAAATAGATGCTGTTGCTAAAAATATAATCAAGTTTCTATTGTATTATTTTGATGAAGCATTTAAGTTAAACAAAATATAATGTTGACGATAAGGAATGATGGAAGCACACTTGTCTGAGGCGAACTCAGATTTTAACAAAATAATCCTCTACTATTTGAACCATAAAGAACTTTACAATCTTTAAACTACTTGGTATTTGTGTATCAAATATTTTATTTCAGTAGTTTTCTGAGAGTAATTCAGATAATATTATTATTAAATTTGGGCACACTTCAAAACAGAATGAAGAGAAAAGGAATGCGGACTGTACGTGCTACTATAGTCGTGTGACTCGTTCACCTACGGTGCAGGGTTCAGGGTTTTAAGGTCAAGTATTTTAATATTTAACAAAATAAAAGATTAGGGATGATGTTTTATACATGGTACGAGCATAAGTCAACGTTGAAATTTTTTATTTAATATCTCTAAGCTGTATCAGTGTGCCTCTTGGAATCATTCCAAAGATCTTCCTATTCTTACCCCAATATGAGAACAAAAAATATAACGTAAAAACTGAATAACTGAGTTACGAACGTAAGGATAAACTGTCTTATTAATATCATAATATAAAAGAGGACCTAATTCCTGTATAATACTTTACTCCTAATTCTGTAAATTCATTTGAAAACAATTTTATCAAAATTATCATTACTGGTTTAATTAAGCAGAAACATATTTGGACAACGTAATATTTGGAGTCGCATGATATGTAGTTACACCTAGCCTATTTTATTCTTTACGAAAAACAAATTTCTGTTAACTTTTATGGAAAACAAGGTTATTAAGAATAGACTTAAAAGCAACAAGAACATGTGAATGATTAACGAAAGAGATAACCCAATTAGTAGCCCAAATACTGAGGTAAAAATCCATTTGAAGCCACTATAATTTACGTGCAACCAAGAAATTGGTTTTCTAGAAATCCTGCTTCGCTTACCCTTTCATGTTTTCTCGAATTGTGATTTTCTTTTTGTTCTTTATTTCCTTTCTTGTCACTTGTATTTTTGTGCTGCTTCCTCTTTCTTCAACGCCTTAATGACCTGCCTTCCCGTTCGCAACGTAACACGTTTTCACGATGCAACAACAGCATAAGTCACGCTGGTAAAGAATTAATTACTGTGAGACTGCAATCATCATTTTCATTTCATGCTACTCGACAAATGAATGCACCGATCTTAAGAAATATTGTAATAGACCTTACACATTTATGCAAGAACAGTTTATTTTGTTTAAAGGTGTCTTATTTCGGTAGGCTATAAGAATAATAAAAAAATTATATGGAATTCTCTAAAATAGCGATTAAACAAACATTTTTCACTATTTTTTAATTTAATTAAAATAGAATATTCAGTACTGAGGGAGACATGTAACATTGCAAGGAAAAGTCTTTTTTTTAATGTGCCAAAAATTGATTTTCCGCTCTGGGTGAAATATTTATGATTGTTGAGAAAATTTCAGGCACACTTTTATGCATATTCTAGACTTATCACTGGAATATAATTGATTGAAATCATGAACGCTCCTTCATCGTCTTCAGCTACCTCGTATTCCTTGGCATCTTTTTCTTCGTACCTCTTTTGCCATTTTCTTCACTTTATTTTTATTTCTCAAATCTTCATTCGTTCTTTCTTCGCCCTTTCGCTTTACTTGACTTCCTATTTTGTATACTCTTCTCGAGCCCAAGCTCACAGATTCACTCACGTTTTTCTCCTCTGCTCTATTCAAATTTACTCCTTTGTTCTAGCTTTTCGTTTTATGTGCTTCTTTTTTCTTTTATTTCTTTTTATACCTTCCTTGGATCTCTATTTTCTAGCTTCTTTCCCCCTTTTCTCTTGCTTCCTTTTTTCCATCCTACTTTTCTTCGATATTTATTTCTCCTATTTATTATTTCCAGGTTTTTTGTATTCCTCGTTTCATTTTCTTTCTTTATAATGTTAAATAACTTCTACCTCTTTTATTCTTCTGCTGTCGCTCTATTAGCTAAGTATATATTCTCTCCTCTCCTCTCCCCTCCTCTACCCTCCTCTCCTCTCCCTTCCTCTCCTCTCTTCTCTTCTCTTCTCTTATCCTCTCCTCTCCTCTCTTCTTTTCTCTACTATTATCTACTCTTCTTGTGTCTTCTTTTGTTTTAACCTATCAAAAATGAGACGCCGCAGTCAGCTGACTTGCTATAATGCTACCGACTGTGATTAGCAATAGAAAGCAGAAAAAACTACTTAACTTGCCAGCCTGCGTCTACACTGTTCTTGAACCTGCGTCACAGATGATATATTATCGGATTGTAATCCATACAAGGCTTTCCATTGACCTCCACCTCTCAGTCAGAGATGAGGCGCGAATTTCTAATGAAAGTTCTAAGGGGAAAGTTTATGAACTATATGTACCTCCTGTACGTAACATTTTAATGGGTGTCATATGTTGCTGAGCAACAAAGTGTTTATCTCACCTTTCCTGTTTGGGTAGAACAAGTCTCGCTTGTATTTCACTGGGTTTGAACTTCAGGTTTTATGAATCATCCAATCCCAAGAACCGCGGAAATGTAATAATGGTGTGAAAAAAGTTATACAATTTCTGTAAAGGGGTTAAAGATCGAAAACTAAATTTAGTTATGTTTGATAGAAGAATAGTCATACAATTATTTTTACTTGTTTATTTGTATTTGTCATTACTGTAGTTTCTTCTTTAAGGGAATGTTGAACACTCGGTTCTGCCATGCTGAATTCATGGCCCGTTAAGATGTCACAGAGAATATAGACAAATATCTTCTAAGTTCACTGATGTACACTTATACAATAGTTTTGTTTATAAGCGACAAGATCATGTTGTTTATATCTTTCGAATGACATTTGTAGAAAACATAGTAGCCAGGGTTGCTGTTATGTGCATATTTGACAACGTAGCCAGCTAGCCAACATGTTACACTAATTTGTAAATGAAATGTGTAGTGCCTCATGACAAAGAATATTAAACATAAACAGGAAGAGGAAGTAAGACAGCTGAATTTTTCTGTCGAAATCAGTCACTTTCCTCAAAGAAACTGAAACTATGATTAAATAGACCACAATAATCTTTTATTCTAATTGCAGTCAGATATTGTGCTTATTTGTCATAGAATAACGTATTTTTATGTGTCCATTACCAATAAATGTACCATTCAATTAACAGTGTGTGTGTATGCACGCGTGTGCGTGTGTGTGCGTGTGTAGAGTGGGAGAAGGGCAGCATAATTCAAACACGAAAAACCTATTAGGGATATGTATGCCAGAAATTTTATGAATATTTAAAAAAAATCAGCATTTCCTGTTTTTAATTTAGAAAATAGTGTAACCATTCCTGAATCCGAAGAATGCTCAGATAGCCTCCACACACCATTTTTAAATGCTCTAATCGAGGTTGAAATTTACGCGAATGCTAGTGTTCAGACATGAATTCCAATTCTTATCTTTGTTTTCTCGTTGTTGAAATCTTCAGCATTTTCCTTCATTTTAAATGCTTCTCTTGTCACAGTTTTTATGCTAGACTAATTCAACTTGCTACACACGCTCACAAAGACGCAATGAATATAAATTGCCCTGGATTTTATTGTGACATGCATTTGAGCATACTTTCGTTACTTCAAAATACAACAATTTTAACTTTCGGGGCTAAAAATCTATTTTAATAGCTTTAAAAATGTCTGGAGCCTAGTTATTGAGACACAGAGAAACCTACAACAATTTCAAACAGTGGATATACTGGAAACGTATTGTTAAAATATTACACCAAAATGTATGTTATTTCATCGCAAGGGACCTCTTTGGTGACGTAACCAAAAATAAATAAATTTGACCATAATTTCCAGACTATCAAAGTTAAATTGATAAAATTTGGGCTGTTTCATATTTGTACTATGTTACATCTATGGATAAATCTTAGAAAGCTAGTATCATTAGTTTAGGATTACAAAATTTCAAAGGCCAAACATGTTTATATTCAATATCTTTTGGATGCAACAAAAGTTTTTTCAGAAAACCTCCACCTAAACTACCCTTTAATTGAAAAGCTTTCCGTTTTTTACTGTCTCAAAAATGACAACTATTTTGACTGAAGTGGCACATGTAACACATTAATTTTTTATGATGAATAACCTATAAATAGCCTGGGCTTCTTCATTCTGTGATATTATGTACTTTGTAAACCGAAGAGAAAGACAAAAATTTTTATTACAATGTAAACATAGTTCTCGCTAAAGGACTCAATTATAATGAATGTAATGTATTCGTGATATTTCCGAGACATTCTTTTTATTAGTTTCAAGCCACGACTCGTCTTAAAATTGTAATTAAAAGGTGAGAAATCACAAAAACATTATAAATGTTATCTCAAATTAAAGATCCAAGAACATCCAGCTATCATCGTGATCTCCAAGCAACATGGAATTTCATAGTCATATGTGACCGCCTTACTCTAACTGCCTAAAACGAAATGGTAATAAAATTTTATGTATTGACAAAAATCAGACAGAGAAATAAACATTTTTAAGAATTTGAAAGGGTAGAGCCAGACTGAAAAATTTAATGCCATCGCCGGGATTTGAACTACGGATCTTCTGGTCTCCGTCCAGCCACTCTATACCATTGAGCTACTATGGCCAACGTGCCAACTTGACATTAAATTCTCTAACTGACTCGTGTCAGAATTTAATGTCAAGTTGGCACGTTGGCCATAGTAGCTCAATAGTATAGAGCGGCTGGACGGAGACCAGAAGATCCGTGGTTCAAATCCCGGCTATGGCATTGAATTTTTCAGTCTGGCTCTACCCTTTCATAGTGCGTCCTACACACGGATAGTGTGAAAGGACAATTAATTTTTTAAGAATAGTTTGTAGATGAGTAAGGAGAAACTCCTCTGATTGCAGCATATCAGACTTCTTCAAAAATATTTCTGACAGCAGATTCTTTGAAGAAATGTATTTTTCCAAAGTGCTATTTGCCAGAAATTATTTTAAGACAAAGTCTATGGCAAAACAAGTGGTGCTTTGTTGAAGATGTTCAATTTTGTAGAGTATTTTATATTGCCTGAAGGCAAGTACTACGAAAGTAGACAACTCGGCCTGGTCGCATTTTGTAACCCGTGACTCACAAGGGGCGCCACGGGAGGGAGAGATGAGACTACTTTAGGAGTCCCGGCAGAACAGAGGGCAGGGTTCCTAACAGTTCCAGATTAAAGCTCTCAAGTGGCGTCTAGTATAACCTCTGCAATACCCAACTGTGGACGAGTATATTTTGGAAGCGGAGACCACACCGCGTGGGGGCAGAGGTTTACAGCGAGCACGCTCTTTTCCTGCCGTGCAACGCCAGAGATATCTGTCGCAGAGCCAAAGGGATGAACGGTGAAGTGAATGAAGGGAAATGAAATTCCTGGGTTTTAATGAACCTTAGTGACCCTGCATTTACCTAGCGACCTAGATTAGGTAACTGGACCACGAGAATTGAACCCCAAACTTCCTTATGAGGGGGTATACACTTTACCATTTCGCTCGGTATGTTGCCTGGATGCAATGACAATATATGTTGCCATTGTTTTGCACACAATTTAATTACTTTTTATAGTCACTTTACATAATTATCGGTTGAAGTAAGAATACTGGTTGTAGTTAATGCTGTCTGTATTGTGCTGCTAGTGTACGATAGCAGTTAACCGATTTGTGTACAGTTTCGTCCAGCAAATTGGACGGCTAAGGTAGGTACGCGAGAGAACTGGACAGGAGCCAAGAGGTAAAATGAAGGCGCATTTTTTGTCCGGTTGTGCAGAATTCGAAACGTGGAGCGTGTAAAGTGATACAAATTAAATTGTGCCACCTACTTTTCCAGAATTGTTCCCCGAGGCTCCGAGAGAGCAATACAGGTAGCAGCAACAGCAGCCTGATCACTACTGACGTGGGCGGGGGGAACATCTCACGGAATGGAGACATTAGGCGGGGGAGTAGTCCGAGCAACAGCGAATCAAGGGACCAGAGTAGACGCTAAGTTATTAACGTGTTTACGGTTTTTCAACCTCCGTTCATTAATGTGTCCACATTTACTCTAATCTATTTATCATTAACAGCTCTTTGATTTTTCCAAACATGTAGCACTCTGTTTTTGGTCGACTTCCTCTCTCCCATTGTAATTTACTTTTTATATTAGTTCTGCAAACTGTCTACTTCTTGGTAATCGAGATAAATATTTGCAGATACAACTTCATTGCACATTTCTTTGTAGGACAAGAGGAATAAAAGAAACTTAATCGATAGTGAAATGTTCAAAAGCGGCTCGCATTGGTTTTAAATTCCATGATATTTTATAACATTACAAGTAAAAATAGTGACAGGAACTTGAAAATAAGGTATGAATCAATGAATAAAAAATGCCCGCGTCGGTAGCGTAGATGGTAGCGTGTCTGCCTCACGTTCAAGAGGTCTCGAGTTCGAATTTCGGTCAGGGTGAGTTACTTGAATAAGGTTTTTTCCGGCGTTTTCCGTTATTCTGAAAGACGAATGTCTAAGCTCTATAGACCCATTTGAGCACCATTTCATCCATTCCATTCATCGTCCGATATGACAACGTTGAAGGACGTAAATTACAAAAAAGAAGGGAAAAAGAGAATCAATATTGACGAATGTTACATTTGTCTCATACTTACTCTTAAAATGTTATATTTAAAGAGTAGTCTGTGGTTAGGCACTTTCTTTAAAATGTTCACATGCATCTTGTGAGGATAGATACTCAGCTTGATATTTATCAGATTTACTGTCTTTCACTACTGCGCACGTGGTCGTTTTTGTAAAATGTTCTCTTAGGAATCAGGTTTGGGTCTTCAAAACATGAATTTTCGGTGAGATTTCAATGAGGACTTTTTGGATGAAATGAAATACCTTCTCTACCTACTAATTACTGTTTGCCCAACACAAGAAGGCAAGGCTATATCCTTCCGGATATAATATAAAATACACATGCCACATAACTCACCCGTACATAATACCTATCACTGCAGTTACTGAAACGAGCATTAGATCTGGCAGCATGGGTGAGTTATATGCACTGTCATACACTCATTTCTTGGCAAACATCCACTACAGAGCAGATAAACACTTCAAACCACTCTCTCTTTTCGTGCCCCGTTTGCCTACTTGTGGTAGGCAGAGAGTACGTAGCCAGATGAGTTTTTATCCTTTTTTATTTTTATAATATTAAAATATAACTATGTACATACATAGATATATAGTTTTATTTTACTTATTTAATCGCTTTTTATTGTTGCCAATTTTTTACTCTTTGTCCTCTGTAGTTTCACAATATACATAAACACCCATGCCCAAAGCGGGACTCGAACCTACGATCCTCTACCCGGCGGAACGTAAGAGACATAAGCTCTAACGACCACGGCTACGAGGGCCGGCAAGTTAAAAGTTAATATTAATTGTGTTAGTTATATGCTCTTGATTATGGTGTGAGTGAATATTAGTCGCATGCACGACCTGAGTGTTAAATTATTCACTAGTTTGATATATTTTGTGGTATCTTAGCATTACAAACTATAGCATACAAATAATTATTTGATACCCATAACTGATCTAAGTGTGAGCATTTTCTTTTATTCATATCTCGCCCTACATTATGTCATACACGTCGTGTCGAACCAATAAACGAAACATTTGCTTGCATTATCTTCCTGGGTGAAAAATGAGTAAGTGTTACGGACTGCGATGTAGCACGCTAATTGATTGTACATTTAGTAATATCTATACAAGATATTAGCATATCCACTGCCCAGGAAAAGAATATCACAAAATGTTTTTTCTTTTATCTTTTCATAAGCCAAGACAACTTGAAATACCGCTGTAAGACATACGCTATCGCTATTACTGGCATGTGTGAACGATGTTCAACTATTTATTTATAATGTTAGGATTGAATAAAGGTCTCGGTGTAACATGTTAACATTGTTGAATTATAAAATAAGACCTAAAGCTTTCCTGGCGACGAATATTCGTTCACTTTCTTCTCGGGCAACAAGCCAGGTAAAAAAGATGATTAGATATCGACGTTTCTGGAGTGTGCATCGCTCCCATCATCAGGATATTTATAAAATGTTATAACAAGTTTTGTCTTTGTTTATATTGGTGTTATATCCAGTGTTTCATTTGTGGTTACGGGAGCGATGGACACTCCCGAAACGTCGATATATAATCGTCTTTTTTACCTGGCTTGTTGCCCGAGAAGAAAGTGAGCGCTTGTTGAACTATGTAACCTCATATAGCGTATTACGAACGCAATTGATAACAGTTTATATATACCAGATGAGTCACCTGCCACTATTTATTTTTGAGTTTTTGCAACGTGCTAAGCAATACGAGTATAGGTGACTTAATCCATTCTTGAAAGTCTTCTAATGGATTATTTGTAGAACAGTTTATAGAGAAGGGGTAGATAACTCAGTGCATAAGCGTTGCATGGGATAGAAAGCAATCACTATGTATGTCGATTCCAAAAAACATCATATCCAGATAAGAAAGCCGCACTAATAATTTTAGAGAATTTACAAAATTTTATTCATTAGCGTACATTCGCACACACCTTTAAACACGCCCCCGAAGGAACAACCCATCACATGCATTAGTTGACAATAATATTGGAATACGAAATGGCAGATCTACACAGCGGGACCAATTGGATTTAAATATTCACCCAACACGTGTTTTCATTGTACAGCCATATCAAAAAGTGCTAAGAATTAGGTAGATAGTTTTTGCTTCTGTCACAAACTGCGGAAGTTTTTAGCTCATACACTAATTGAAATGTCGGATGCAGTTTTTTTTATTTGTGTTAAAACTACCAAAACGAGCTCAAAACACTGTACGTAGCTGTAGTAATTGTGTAAAGATTCGAGGTGGTGATGAGGTCTGCTCTTACTTATTTGTATAGGAACCTTCCCTCCCAAGATAGCGTTGGCTAAATGGTATCATACAGGTCAGTTCACCACTCCGCCCGTTCAAATTGAGTTCAAATCCTTCGTGATTAGCTCAAAAATTTTATTGCCCTTTGTTTTATCTTTTGGGGCCTATAATTTGATCTTATAATACAAATAACACTTTTATAACATTATAGGTGTTTACAAAATTCAGTAATAGTCATGTTTTCCACTTATAAATGTGTAGTTCCTTGTAGGTATTTTATTATGGTGGGTATTGTGCTTGACCCATTCAACCAAGTTTCAAACATTTCACAAATTTCAAGTGAAACATAAGAAATAAGCATGAAACAAAAACTATTAGATTTAATGTCGATGACATTCTGCTAAAAAATGAAAGCCAAGTACGGAATATGAATTACGATACAGGTTATAAGGCACACAAAGTTAAACATGATCCCTAGTAAAAGATAAAGGAAAAGATAGCCTGTGGTTGCCCTCTCCTCAACTACTTGCCGTTAGGCTGAGCTCAGCCCAACTTATATGGCGAGCAAATCCCCATAGGTTCCTAATTATCGGATTTTAATTCTTGTGTCTTTGGCTCACAAGTGAATCAGTAGCAACAATAAACAAACTAGTAACTAAAATGTAAACAATAAAGATTGACAGAATGAAATGTGACGTCGTTTCGAACCTAGCCGTCGTATCACCACATTCCAGCAAGCTAACCCATTCCGCCAGCTACCACGTACTCTCTGCTGCCTTTTGTGAAGCATTCATATATCACCTTACTAGTATTATATGCATGAAAAGCCGTTTACTTAAGCTTTTCGCAACTTCTTGGTCCTCATTCAGTGTTGTAAGTATTAATACTGGGTGAGCCGACCGCTCGCTACTTTTCCGGCCGGGCTCTCGAGGAGCGTGTTGCCGTGTTCCCTTTTTAGGCGCCTGGGAGCGCTGAAGTGCTGGAGCCGAGCTTTGCTCATAAGTAGCTAGGTACCCTGAAGTGAGATCGATGTAAGTGGCTCCGGTGGCATGTGGTGAGTGGTCCTTTTCTACCATGGTATAATTTTGTATAAATGTACTTCTTGTTTCCGGCCTGGCGCCTGTGCTCCTAAATTTGTACTTTTGGGTGTTTAATATCGGGGGAACTAATCTCCTGGTTAAGGAAAGGATAAGAGATATACTGCATATCATGATAGTATAGAATAAATAATTCTTAGAACAGATCCACAAATTTTAAGTAGGCATTTCTGAAAGGGCCACTCCTTCACATAGTGTTTTGTGTTGCCGTATACCTTTTTCATACCTTTTCCCATCGGTATCTCGTTATCTACCTGAATCCCTGTTTAATACTTTGTTTGCTCCTTTACCTCTGATGAGGATCGGCGCAACCGAATAGAAGGACAGAGCTGCAAATAACGGCTTTTATGCTAAAAGGGTCAACGTTTTCACATTAGACTGTAAACTGCGGGTTGCATATATCAGAATAAATAGGGGTAGAAGAATCACCAATATAAAAGCATACTAATTTCGGTTTTCACATGTGTATTTTTATCTAAGTCTTAGACTGGTGTGGTACTAATTTCATATAACCTTCCTCGTAATTTTGAATTTACTTTTGGCGACTTAAAATATATTTTATATATTTTTGTCCTTTAGAGTTTAGTAATTTAAGATAAACATAATATACCTATATTTAAACTTCCTACTCTCTCCTTTATCCTGTAAGTGTATAATAATACAAATGCTCCACAGTTTTTATAATATATAGTAAACGAATTGGGGCAATAACTGTGAATATGAGGACACTCTACCACAGGGCACATATTTAAATATTCTAAAATGCACATAGTGTGCAACCACACAGAAAGAATAATCTTCTTGGTTAATTATTACGAATATTAGTTCAGTAATTTGTACATTGCTTCAAAACTCACACATTTACATACACAGATTTGTGAGTTCATTTGGCTCGTAACTGATGGACACATTTAAGCGTTTCTCAACTCATGCAACTAATGTTCTGCTATCTCCAGTCAATCTTACTAAATCCATGCTATTTTTGTTTGCTACGTGAGTGAGAAGATCAATTAGTGCTGCAGGATCTAATCATTATTCATGATATGCAGCTCCTGAGTGTTGAGTTGTATGTACAAAATATTTCTTACCTCTTGCTTAATCTAAGTGATAAAAGCGCCTTTTGAAAGCATTATTAAGTAAATGTATCCGGATTACAGGGTAGGGGAAATAGCTGCAAAAGTAGAACGAACTTTAAATATCCGATGTTTTTGTTCCAAGTGTTTCACCAGAATACTGTTAACAGGTATTTTGTTAGGGCAAATATCAAAGATGGAGGAAAGACAAGAACAAAAATGGAATAGTATAATGGAGTTATAACTTGTACATTAACCTACAAGATATAACTCATATGTTACATTCACATTATTTTTGCTACCCAGTATCGTTTATTCTGCGATATATAGCATCTACAAAGTATTCTTAAAAGTTTATTTTTCTCTCAACTGCATTTTAATCGAGATAACATTTTTATAAATAGCTACATTGTACATGTCAGTGTGTATATTAACAGTAGCAATAGTAACATATTTGAACATGAAAGGTATATTATACTAACTTTAAATTTACTTCCTCCATGATCTAGAGGTAAAATGCTAGTCTTTGTTCCCAGGGCCACGGGTTCAAAGAATGTGGACCAAGATTTTGTTTAGGGCGTAAGAATCTTTAGTGTGTATGGGTTCCTTCGGAAGAAAAGTAAAGCCGGTGGTGCGGGGTTGTAGATTTGTTTGTACGTAGAAGAACCTCAAGCCTGATAATCAGACTTTTTTCACGTGCAATATAGAATGGAAGGCTCACAACCACAGCAGCTAAACCGCCTACATAAATAAACAAAATAATAAAAACAAAAGTAAAACCTCAATTTTAAAATTAAAAATACTCACAATTACATTATTTTTATACATTCTGAGTTACAACTAAACATATATACATAGGAGATTAAAGAAATTAACTTTCTGAACAATTCAGGCAAATAATAATGCATATATATCAGAAATGAATTATGCCCCAAAAATGTATCTATTTTAAATAAATTGTATATATACAAAGATGTAGTTATACTTTACACGTTTTGATCTATCGCGTACCTAACGTTTATTAGTCACATAAAACTCCTTTAAAATAAAGAACAGTTATTAGAGTCCCGGAAAAAGTTTATTTTTCATTTAAAAATATTTAGTATATCTATAACAGTTTAATTGAAATTATTAATGCCATTTTAATAAAATAAACAATTATGATGGATATTTCTCTAAAAGGTTTTTATTTTTTATTCAATGTTAAAAATTATATTAATATCCAATTCTGGGTGGAATACATTGTTCTTTACCTACTTAGTACGCAAATAGAAGGTAAAAAATGAGACGGCCACGACAAAAAATTATAATATTAATTTTCCAAGTGGAGCTTAAAGATTTTTTTAAGCGTGGTGTCATAATTTTCAATGGCTACTAGTTATTATTGACAGAAAACTTTCAACAGTTAACATAATATTGTGACAGCTGCTATTATTTTCATGAAATATTTATTATTTATACTGGAAACAGTCCTCTTTTTGTAATATCGAATAATCCATTGATATTTTACCTTCAGAGGTTTCCTTTTGCCTAAACAAGTGAAAATGCACTTACATTATCTCTGGAAGAGATATAGAAGTATGGTTTTCCCTTTCTCTGAGAGTGATGAACAGAGTAAATGAATGGTTTAATTTTTTTAAATATCATGTAAAATATATTAGTCGATTAACATTAACTATAGAGGTAGAGCATTCTATAAACTGTGAAGGATCACATCGATAATTCACCGAAATTATTGAGCTCCCTGATTCCAATAAAATGAGCAAGCTTCTCTGTCTATAACTTCAATCAACAGAACTACACTGTGGAAATACGGATATACCAAACTAATAAATTTCAGGAATCCAACATGAAAAATGTTAGCAAATTCCATTCACGTCCAAATACTCGTAAATTTAAATGTTCTTTTAATATTTGCTTGACAAATTAAATATATATCTCGGTGATTTGAATAACCTGGAAAGCCTTCTTAATACTGAATATTATAATATTGGGTACCCTTAAGTCGTAGGCTAAAATATTGCCATAGAATGTGGAATTCATTAAATATACAATGCATTTCCAATAACGTTTTGTATTATTAGACGTTAGTTAAGGAGAAATTATATATTTTACGTTTGAATTTTCTGTAATTTTCAGCAACACACCTTTGAAATATAATCTCGGAATTTCCATATTGAACTGGTTTTTATAAGATTAGCCTATCAGCTTCGCCGATTTTATGTACCTGCGTGCCCACAGCAGTATGTTGAAATTATTTATGACGAATGTTTCGTGATTAACAGGAAGTGCTTGAAAACAAGCTTTTGTGGACAGCCAGCTCTGAAAATTAATAACTGCCAAAGGTCGTCTGATTGCTACACATTTCATTTTTATGCGGAATATTTTCGTCTACTGTAAACCTGTTAACTCCAAATAACGAAAGTATTTTGAAAGCATTCTGAATATCCTTTGTGCAGCACATTCCTGGAACTAAGATGAAGTTTAGAGATACTTTGCATTTTAAATGTAAAATTTCTTATAGGATAAACATTATCAAGTTATTTACGTATTAATTATTGCGTGTTACACATTTTCTTCTTATATGACGAAGAAGTTTAGAAACTGTATACGTTGGATATATTGGTTTGTTAATGCGTGTAAAAATACAAAATCAGATGGATGCAGAGTTCTGATTTTAAACATCTGTTTTTGATCATATTATTATCACGTAAATGCAATTTCTCTGTTTTATTTCTTTATAATTTATTATTTAAGAAATGACTCTACCATACACTGGCATTTCAGCAGCTACCCATGAGTTTTAACCTTTAGTATATATAAAGAAAGATTTCTCGGCTACCAATATTTGTAGGAAGCTGGTAAATTCGCTTTGCTTTGTGAAGAACATGTATGCGAAAATGCTAATAATAATGTATTAATTAATACTTAGTCATATGTGCACCAGTAATAATAACGAAGCATTGTTGCTACAATGTTTCTTTTCCTTACCATTTTCTATATCATAAATAGAAGTCAGATATTCAATATCAAGATTACATTGAATACAAACAAGAGAGAGAGAGAGAGAGAGAGAGAGAGAGAGAGAGAGAGAGAGAGAGAGAGAGAGAGAGAGAGAGAGAGAGAGAGAGAGAGAGAGAGAGAGAGAGAGAGAGAGAGAGAGAGAGAGAGAGAGAGAGAGGGGGAGTAGTTAGTGTGAGGCTACAAGTGTTGTAAAGTAGGTAAATAAACACAGTTCTACAAATGAAAATTCGCAGTGACTATATTTTGAATAACTGAGGTTGCATGTAACAGCTACCTTTTAATGACCTATATAACATTTAAGGTATATATATATATATATATATATAGTGTGAATATAGTCAATAGTAATGGATAAAGAAAGTTATGTGAGTGAATCACCTCAGATATATAAATATTCATCTTAGTGAAGTCTTGTAATATTAAATAGCGGTGCTTAAGTGCTTAAGTTATATTTTAAATTATTAACATATTTTACTTTGCTAATGTATAAATTAGGATTGTGTATCCTTAAGCGTTTCACATGCTTATCTCCTGGCTGCAATGAGTGCCTCAGTATTTTCTGTAACTCTCCACATTCTTGTATTTTTTCTAACCTCTCTTTTTTCTTATCAATTCTCACAAAAATATAGCTGTCTCTTCCAATTTAACATTTGTATGCTACCATTCCTCGTTGAATAATTCTCATTTTTTTCCAAATTTCATTTCTCCCAATTTCTTATCTATTTACATTCAATTAAACAATCAAAACCTGTTGGTAATATGGTACATTTTTGCCTTACATATTTCATCACATTAAATAATCGATATATTTTCTTTTTTAATTTACGTCCTACAACATTTAGTCATATCGGACGATGAATGAAATGCGTGAAATGATGCTCAATGCGTCCGGGGTCCATGGAGCTGAGAGTTACCCGACATTCGTCTTTCAGGATAAAGGAAACCCTCGAAAAAACCTTATCCAGGTAACTCACCCTGACCCAGATTCGAACTCGGGACGTCTTGAACGTGAGGCAGACATGCTAACAAATAATCGATATGTTTCAATGTTTTGACCTCGTGCCAACTTACACATTTTTTCTGAGATCAGTTAAAATGGTAACTTAACGAAATGGCTGACGTTCCCGGAATCCAAGGAATAGCAAACTTCATTATCACCCAGCTTTACACACTAATACAAATAGAAATCGTGTTTTAGGTTCAAATGGAAAAGAGTAAAACTGTAATTGTGAAGCACTTTCTGCCATATTGGATTTAAGATATGTTTGTATGTGTACATATACATATAGGTATAACTCATATGACCGACTCGACGGATCTGTCAGAATTCTATACGAGCCTTCTAAATAGATTGTCTATTAATGACAATTGAAGTTTTCTAGAATAGTTCCATTACATTTTCTTATATCTAGGTAATACTTATAACTGAATATATTATTTGTGAATTACATTTATGACTGAGTCACTTTAAAATTACAGCCACGTTTCTTTATAAATAAATCGTAACTATTTGTGATCCAGTACCTTTCGGTTTTTATCCAAAGCTGGATTAGAAAAGGTTCACAGACACGTAAAAAAGCAGGCAGTCACAAAAAATAGTCTTTAGAGATCTGTAACTGGCGTGTTGCGTGATTCTATCACAATACACGCAAGAGCACGTTCTCTGGATTTGGTTTGTTTGTGTCTCTGCAGCTTCTTCATGCAGTGGTAATAAACCTTATCATTTGTATAGTCGTCCCAAAGGAACTGCAAGCATAGGATTTCTAGGACTTCATTTCTTCACTGCTGCTGCTTTCATTTTAGATTCACATTTAAAGGATACCTGGCTTTGATAGTAATGAAAAAAATTTCTAGTTATGTATAAATTGTATACTTTTAGGCGTATTTAGGCGTATTTCCTGCGATGGAAAAGCTTTTGGTTTTTAAAAATCGCATGAGGTTCATCGTCATACAACCGCAAAACTCATGGTTCTCTGGTAGCTCTTAAACTGTTCTCAGGAATTAGAAAATATTAAAGTTGTTCTTAAAAGGAAAACTGGGGCAACCGTATAGTTTTGCAAACTCATAACGTGACATACGTTGCAAAATGCAAACTGCACGTCGATGCTTATAATGAAGTCAAATTTTGTTGGTATGTCGGTACCTTATAAACAACGAGAAGACAACTGCAGGTGCTACATATACAATGTTAACACATACCAAGCGAATGTTCGTGGATCCAAGTTGCTTGAAATGGAATCGAATTTTAAGTGGATACTGTTAAAAATGTACAACTTTTTCGAATTGTTTCTTAAGTTGTCCCATGAACACCAGACTACAAGACATGCAGGGTTGCAGACGTAGCTGAAATGTAATATTGCATGATCTTGATTTAATTGCCCCTTCGAAATACTTATGTGGCTTTATACCTTTGGGTAAGTAATTGAATCTCCATTAAAATGATTGCCCGATATAAAATGCTTAAATAGGAATAATGCATTTATGTTGCTGCTAAAAGCATGTATTTTATTATTTCTTCAGGCTAATTGATTTTAATAGAACAATATGATTGACATTAAAAAGAAATAGGGAAAAGAGCCAGAGAACTGTTTTTGTGTCTTTCATAAAAGTTATTTTAAGGGCATTGAATCCCACTCTTTTATTCTATGTTATCTTCAAGCGTGTTTTCCATGAACAATTTGATGAACTATCAGGACATATGTGCTCACTTTCTTCTCGGGCAGCCAGCCAGGTGAAAAGATGATTAGATATCAATGTTTCGGGAGTGTGCATCTCTCCCATCATCAGGATATTTATAAAATGTTATAACCTCAAATGAAATACTGGATATAACACAATTATAAACAAAGACAACACACTATCAAAATTCACATTACTGAACAAAAGACTGTTTTCAGTAAATTAAATGCCAGGTCAGGAGGTGGCGTGAGTATAGAAAATTGTCACAGAAACGTAACTACTTAACTGTATTGATCTTTGCTTCTTAATTCGACGGATTTCCATTTTTAAGGCCGGTTTCCAAGAGGAGCTGAACTGAAATCCAGCATCACGACTAAGCATGCTCCTTTCAGAGGAAATGGCCAAAGCCTCCTTAATTCTCCGCTCCCAGTAACTATTGCATTTTGCCAAGATGGTCGTCTCCCGAAAATTGACTCTATGATCGTTATCAAAACAATGCTCTGCCAGCCCAGACTTCTCAGGTTGCATTAAACAAATGCTCCGTTCATGTTCGATTATTCTAGTAGTGATGATCCTTCCTGTTGGTCCTAATATACAGTTTCCCACATTCACAGGGAATGCAGTACACTCCCGGAACTTGGAAGTCCAGTTTGTCTGTCACTGGTCTCAGCAGATGTTTAATCTTCGGAGGTGGCTTGTGGATGGTCCTGATGTATTTGGCGAGAATTCTGCTGGTTCTGCTGGATAGATTGCCGGTAAACGGGATGCAGGCTGTAGCGGTAGGCTTGCTGTATTACAGGTTTCCCTTTCTTAGCAAGCGGAGAGAATTAAGGAGGCTTTGTCGATTTCCTCTGAAAGGAGCACGCTTAATCGTGATGCTGGATTTCAGTTCAGCTCCTCTTGGAAACCGGACTTGAAAATGGAAATCCGTCGAATTAAGAGACAAAGATCAATACAGCTTGATAATCAAGTTAAGCAGTTACGTTTCTTTGCCACGATTTTCTATACTCACGCCATCTCCTGACCTGGCATTTAATTTATTGAAAAAAGTCTTTTGTTCAGTAATGCGAATTTTGATAGTGTTTTGTCTTTGTTTATAGTTGTGTTATATCCAGTATTTCATTTGTGGTTATAACATTTTATAAATATCCTGATGATGGGAGAGATGCTTACTCCCGAAACTTCGGCCGCGCCGTGGCTCAGTGGTTAGACCACTGGCTCTCACCAAGGCGGCCCGGGTTCGATCCCACTCCAGGATCTCCGGTTTCCCCCGCAATCTCATTTCACCGGTGCTCCATCTTCATCTCATGTATCATCAGTTTCATCGCCTGCGGTGCCGTATGTAGTAAAAGCGGGCGTTAAACTCTACACATTTCATTTCCCGAAACTTCGATATCTAATCATCTTTTCACCTGACAGGCTGCCCGAGAAGAAAGTGAGCGCACTCGTCGCCAGGAAAGCTTCAGGTTTTATTAGGACATATAATAGTTGTTGATTATATAAAGGAGGCGCCAGCTCAGGACGTTTTATAGCGCTTTAATTGTTTTATTATAAAGCAATAATAAACAGGTGTAGATAAATTGGTTTGATTTCTCATACTGATTCTAATATTGATTTGTTTCAGGTAAGAAAATTCAAACTGGGTATACGCTTCCATTGTGTACGTAAGTAATGAAGTAATTAAATCTTAATTTAAATCAGTATTTGGTGTTAATAAATGTTACTTCATTGAAAACTAAGTTTGGAATATTGAATGTAGGTATATTTTCTGTATAAAATTTTTAGAACTGTACTTAAGAGGTAGCAAATTCTTCAGGGAGACTGAAAAATAACCTTTCCACAATATTTTGAAATGTTTGTGTTGAACGACGCTGATGGTTTATTAGAAAGTTTCTGCAATTATTCTGTCTTCAGAAACTACAGCTGATAGACACAAACTTGAAATGATTTTCAAAGTTGGCACTAAGGCATGGTTTTGAATAAAACAAAGAAAATTGAACTATGTAAATAAAATGATCCGATGAATGAATTCTGCTGCTTACTAAAATAAATAAAAATATATTAGAGTGCACGGTCTTTCAAGGTTAAGCATTGTCAATAAAGTATGTTGGGAACGTTTCAAAGGAATATTGATGAAGGTATTGAAAGTCGATATTTTATCTAATGCAACTTCATGGCGCCTAACCGAGTGAGTTGACTCCTCAGTTACGTATGGTGTTCGTATTCAGGAAGTCCCAGATTTGATTCCCGTTGGGCCGGTTACTCCGACTGTTGGTTGATTTATGTTGGGTGAATTATATAATACCAGAAATTTCCTGTCATTCATTTCCTTATGTTTCGCTGTCAAGGATCAGGCGAGTGAACTGCGGGGAGACTTATTTACTCTGTAGAACTGTCTGTTCTGAAGATCATTGTGGGATGGGCAGTGGGGAAAGGCAGTTGTATAAGAATGTAATACATGGATGGATACGCTAGGCACCCCATCTGGTTCGGTCCTCACGTCCCTGATCTGTTTACCTTGTGTATTCCTCCTTCACTTCTTGCCTCTGGTTATTTCTAGAAGCACAAGACGCTTAGGTGTGCTTAATAGTGAGAAATGGCCATCTGCTTCCTGATAACCATAAACTGACCACTTATAAGCTATGGTTTGGGTCTCAGCACAATATTTACAGCCCAACGACTGGCCTAGTTAATGGGATCACTAAATAGTCAAACTAGGGCAAATTGATGGTGCATATAAATCAGCAGCAATGTTACAAACTGTATTCATAGTCATCTCACTGATTTCACTCTTACTATTTATTATTGAGTTGTCAGATGATCGCCAACGTGCATTAGAAGCCAAGCTGGGAGTAAGAGGAGCCTAGTATGGTGAAATTCCAACGTGTGCGATCTTGAAAAATGTTTTGTTAAAGTTACCAGTCAGTTTTTACAGAATATATAAATGCGTACAATATAAACGCTTCACTTTTGAGGTTTCCACTACTGTATGTAGAATCCCTTACAATTTTTAGCCTTCAGCTCATCATTGAAAAATAATCAAGAGTATGACACAATTTTATTTCTGTGTTTTCTCAGTTTCGTGTCATAGAATTACAAAAGAAGGGAAACAAGGTACGTTGGGTATCAAATGGATACTTACAGTTCTACAAGTGTAGTTTAAGAATAATGCTGCATACTGGCTTTCATAAACTGCGAGAACTTGAACTTCTAGGTTACATAGACATTGCCGAGACATCTGATTCTCCATCAGCTGTGAAATGTTTTTTGACCAATAGGTGATACTAATCTCTTAGTTCTGCTGCTTTAAAAAAAATGAGGAATCATACAAAATAAAATAAAGCACCAGATTCGCGAAATTAGCACAAACCTTTTGAGTGGCACCGAGAAATATCCATGAAAACACCTTGCTTTGGTAAAACATGATTTTACAGTAGCTTCACAAAATATGTACCATTGAATGGATTACACAGATTCGCAATGAGCAACTGAAATAGAATATATGTCGGCTTTTTTATAATTATTTATTGTTCGATCAGCAGTATAATGCTTTACAGATCAGAGTGAAAAGAAGGTAACAGAACAATAAATTAAAGAACAATAACACTGAGGGGTAGGCTAACAGGCCGCCCCCTAAATATATTAAGTTAGAACTCCAATAATACTCTCTGAGGAATTAGGTGAATATTGGAGATGTGAGGCACACATCAAGCACTAGAATCACTCGAATCAGATGTATCACTCAGAAGCAGGTCCTGTGGTAGTCTCCTCTTTTAGCCTGAGGGCTGCCGCGTGTGGATGCCGATGCTATAATGCACAGGTCCTGGAACTTCTTGCAGCGTGGAAAAGAAACGACGGCCGACCCTGCGAATGTAGTTGTGAAGAGGTAAGAGTCCTAGTTCCTGATGGAGCTGCTGATTACGGATAAACCATGGAGCGTTGGTAGCGATGCACATGAGGCGATTCTGTATAACTTGAAGACGACGCAGATGATGTGTGTGCGGCCCCCACACTTGGCAGGCATAAGTAATAAGCGGACGAACGAGTGATTTTTGGAGTAACAATGAAAACTTGTAATGCCAGAGGTTCTACTCCGTAGGACCGTAGGACCAAGGATCCGGACCTCCTTCGACCAGGGAGTTACCGAGCTGTCCCAAAAGGGCGCCCAGCGCCTCCGTGGGGCTTTCCATAGGGCAAGACCTAGAGACTAACAAGCCCCCACATCTGGTCCTATGGACTCAAGACGGGATGGAAGTGGATACGCCACTTACGCGCGCCAACTCTAAAATGGAAAGGCTACCGATATGACCTCGTTTGGGCCGCCTGGCGATCTAGCACACCTTCTACTAGCTATGCTGGCTAGTACGCGGGAATATTAATGGCTTCCCTTAACCCCGTCCGGAGACGTACCCGATCACCCACGGGTATCGGGAACCACTGCCCCCTCGAGTCCAACCCAATCCGAACAAATCCCAATCAGGGAGGGGCTCGATAGTTCAGCCTGAGGTTCCTCTAGTAACGCCAGAGGTACCAAGAGTGCTAGGGGTCCTCGCGCCCGCACCACGGCATCTAAAGGGGACGGATCCCCTCCCCTACAGACTGTAGGCCGAGGCTGGAACGGCGGTGTAACAGAGGTAAGTTTTGAAAGCCGCCCGGAGGCAAGTGATTTAAGAATATATGTCGGCTGCTCTCTAAATTTTGCTCCAGCTACCGCAATGCTCGTTACGGTTTCTGCTATAGTGTTCATCCTCTTTATAGTATCTTCGGTCTATAGTTCATTTTTGTTATACTTCGCAGGTCCTGATGATTACTTTAAATGACTGTCCTTCTGCAGGAAAACAAGTGGCTGATATGCAAGCGAAAAAGGAAAAGTACATTGGAGTTCCTCAATATATTACTTATAGATTGGCATCATCTCTGTCTATGCAATTTCCTTTATGGGCTGAAATCTGGTTTTGCATCTACAACATTTTACTTTACAACGTTGGATAAGTCGCTCTATATCTGTGCTAAAAGTTTGTAGCAGTAAACCTTTTGATAATATACCCGGAAATTAACGGCTTCCTTGCATCTGTGGGTAGCTGCTGACGATCCAGCTTTTAGTACATTTTATGCTGATGTTCACTTAGCCTAGAGGGATAGTTAAACCATTTTATTTACTGTTTTATCTACTAATAGCAAAACTGAAACGGATCTCTCTTAATGCATAAATACTTAATGTAATTTTTTTCATGCTTTTCTCTAGTTATAACAAATGTACATATATGTACACAAAAGTGATTATTATACTCTGGCTACGTTAGTTTAAAAATGTTTATTAGATAATATTAAGGAAAGGTTTGAAATTGCGATATGAAATATTTGGAAATCACTAAGGCTACGAAAATGTCTGTATATTTTAATGACCTCTACATTTCTCCAAATAAGTTTTTCTCCATTTGGTAATATTTACTTATTAATCAAATGTATATAAATGTTATTAAATTAGAAATTTCTAAGAACATTTAAAAAAATTAAAGAAATTAAACACTTTTTCTTTAGTTTCTTTTAACCCTTTATCTCAAATCAGAGAATGAAGGTGAGAAAATGTTTTAAATTATTCTGAAGCGATCCTGGGATATAAAGAGCTTAAAGGTTACGGACATCAATCTTTTCAGGAGAAGGGTAATAAACCTTATTCAGTTTAACCAATATTGGAGCTCGGGTGCTCCTATATGTGACGTAAACAATGCATGATAATGTGTTAAAATACACGATTTTCTCAAAATCCTTAAGTTATTATTAAGAATAAAAACGTACTGAAAATGATCCATATTAAGAGCAGTACTTGGTAGATGTATTTTCTTGAAAAAGTGCATGAAAAGCCTTGTAAAACGTTGAGTTGGATACCAAGTTTGGTAAAATTTTTCATTTTTGACTTACGCTCTGCAAAGGCAGACCGGGAGAGTTTTTCAGGAATCTCAAAAAGCAATTTTTGTGAAATATCGATTCGAATGTTGAATTGAGTGCAATACTTCCTATTATAGGAGGGTCCCAGAAAAGGAAAAAAGTTTTATTTTATGACATGCACAATGATTTAGGGCAAAGGGTGATCAAGGCTTATGCTGATGTGGACACTTACAAATTTCATCACATGCGCTTGTTAAAAGAGGGCAATGAAGAACAAATGAAATAAAGACAGAAAAAAAAATCATTGACAGCATATGCACGAAAAGCTTTGTGCCCGCCTCGGTAGCGTAGATGGTAGCGTATCTGCCTCACGTTCAAGAGGTCCCGAGTTCGAATCTCGGTCAGGGTGAGTTATCTGGATAAGGATTTTTCCAGGGTTTTCCCTTATCCTGTAAGACGAATTCAGGTAACTCTAAGCTCTATGGAACCTGGAATCATTTGAGCATCATTTAACCCATTCCATTCATCGTCCGATATGACAACTTTGGGGGACGCAAATTTAAAAAAAAATGAATATGAATATGGACATCTGAATAGTAAGTAAAGTTTTGCAAACAGCCCTTTCGAAACGGTAGAAGATATCAAAATTTTTGTTTGATATATAAAAATAGTTTTCTAAATCTATCGTGGAGGCAAGAATTATTGGTAAATTAAATATTTATATTCACTGTTATTTAAAGTTGAATTTATCTTTCTTTTCTGATTAGACATACAAAACACACTAAATGTCGTATTTCATAAACGGACCCACTGACAATATTTCAACAAAAGTACAGATTTATGCCCTGAAAACACCTCCTCTACTTTGCCAATTAGGTTTATGAAACAACCTTAGGTTATCTGTTTGAATAACATTCAAACATGAAATCGACACTATAAGATCAAACTTTAGAGAAAATGTACCTCTCCATAAAATACCAAATTCATATAAAATAATTACTGGAATTTAATAAAAATACTTCTTAATATTTCTAAATATTTTATGTCAATGAACTTGCATGAAATATAGATTTTCATTAGAGTTGGTTTTAACATTCTAAAAATATAAGTTGGGAATTGAAATTTCATAACAGAGTTGTATAAGAATTTTTCTTGACGCTCCAAAAGTTTTAATTTTCTAAGGAAGGATCATCTGATCAAAGGCATTTTAATTACTGATCCCCAACGTATAGGTAGCAAAATGCTTTTGAATGAAGCCGTATGGGATGCAATAAGTGTCGGATAACGATAATGTTATTTTTCATAATTTAGGAATATGATAACCTGGCCAAGTAGCCTAGAGGAAGAACTAATTACCGGTGAAACGAGTTTTGGATTAGGGCACATGCTAAACTGGCTGACCGTCAAGAATGACTGTTATTACTACAATTTTTTTCACAATGTACCTGGAACGAGTAACCTTGCATACTTTTATGGTTGCTCCAAATAAGCCTTGCAAAAGGCGGTTAGTTGGAAGAAACTATTCCAGTTTAAATGTAGAGCAAGTTAAAAAATTTAATTATTACGTTTATGCTCAATCGTTTCCTTGAACTCTGCAGCAATAAAAAGATACTGATCGTAATTTGAACGATAGTGGTATTTCCAGTTAAAACATACCTGAGTAGTGGAATCCTCAGTGATCATTGAGCTAATATACAACTTTGCCTCGCATGCACTGCTGAAGGACTTGAATCGTGATCTTTCATCCTAGTGCACTTCCCAAATACATATCATGCAATTAATGTGCAGCTTTGTAAACATTACACTATTCAAGTCCGTGACTCTTCAACCCTTCCCTGTCCTAGTACGCCTCTCGATATATCCTGGCGTAATTTATGACAGCACTTACCTTGGAGCTCTTGAAGGTAAATCAGCTGATAAAAGACACAGAGTAATTCAGGTCCTCGCTCAGTGCAGCTTTCGGAGATGAAGCAGCTGATATGGATAATTTCTGGATGCCTCAATCCTTCTCTTGCTTAGTGTAGCTCTTGGAGGCAAACCAGCTGATTTAGCAGACAGCGTAATTCACGTCTGAATCCCTCAACACTTCCCTTGGAGTTCTTGAGGTAAATCAGCTGATATGGATTATATAGCCTGATTCATGACCAGATCCCTGAATTCTTGCTTTCCCAGATTTAAAGGTGCTATGGTGTATTTCTTAATATAAAGGATTGTATGACACTGAGATATCTTTCCCTTAGAGTAAGTTTTAAACTTCCATGTTTAAACTTTACGGCTGGATACATATGAATGGTGCTAGAGAAATGAACTTAATTCTGTTGTTTTCTTTGTGTCGTCTGTTGAAATAACAACTTAAAAGTGGCGAGTCTCATAGTGTGCCATATTTATTAAGGTCATTGATTTCATAAGACTGACCAAATTTTATCGCAGCGCGATTCTATATTTTTTTTTTTAAATATTGGCCGATGTACGGGACTTGAATCCGAGACATCGAATATATGGGAATAGATATCTACTACCATCCTGAATGAGAGACTATGAAATTCTAGGCACCGACTTGTGTCTCGTACGAAGCGTAAAAACTGCAGGGTATATATACGATATAATTTTTAGCGTATAAATCTTGAAAGTATAAGTATGAAAAACTAATGTTAATAAGGTTATCGAAAATGTCTATAAAAACTAAGATCTGTTACTTAAAATGTTACAGATAACCCTGCTATTTCAATTATGTGGGTAATTTTTTAATTGTGGTGATCTTGGCCAAATAGCTGGGACAAAAGCTCTGAGGATAAAGCTCCATCATGTGTTTATAGTCAGAATGTAAATAAATGAAAAGATTAAATAACTAAAATTTTAGTAACTAATCAATATATACAGTATTTCTTGCATCGAAATTCTTAACACAATTTTTTCCGAATGCAATTCAATAAGTAAGAGTGCAGCTATTCTGGGTTTTAATAGTATGTGAAAAGTTTTCTTTAGCTTTTTGGAATTGAACTGTTGAGCATCTAATAATGACAATGATATGCGGTTTACATTGAACTTAAGTATTTCATGAAACTCCAGACTAACTTTCGATTCTTGCAAATTCTTTTACGCTCACCAAATGCTTTTATTATTTTTTAAATTAATTTCCTCCAATGTAAGTCATATCAGACGATGAAAGAAAAGGGTGAAATGATGCTCATAGGAGTACAGGGTGTATAGAGCTTCGGTTTACCCGACTTTCCGCTTTCAGAATAAGGGAAAACACCGGGAGAGCCTTAACCAGATAAGTCACACTGGCAGAGATTCGAACTCACTTTTACTTGTAACCACGAACCAGTTCCATTTTATACAAAGACAAATGTGTAAAATAATAATAATTATTATTAATTATTATTATTAATTATTATTATTATTATTATTATTATTATTATTATTATTATTATTATTATTATTATTATTATTATTATTATTATTATTATTATTATTATTATTATTATTATTATTATTATTATTATTATTATTATTATTATTATTATTATTATTATTATTATTATTATTATTATTATTATTATTATTATTATTATTATTATTATTATTATTATTATTATTATTATTATTATTATTTTTATTTTTATTTTTATTATTATTATTATTATTATTATTATTATTATTATTATTATTATTATTATTATTATTATTATTATTATTATTATTATTATTATTATTATTATTATTATTATTATTATTATTATTATTATTATTATTATTATTATTATTATTATTATTATTATTATTATTATTATTATTATTATTATTATTATTATTATTATTATTATTATTATTATTATTATTATTATTATTATTATTATTATTATTATTATTATTATTATTATTATTATTATTATTATTATTATTATTATTATTATTATTATTATTATTATTTTGTGATACGAGGAGGAACCGAACACCTTAACATAATATTAACAATAATACAAAATCAAAGTTGATCCAAATTCTCAATTTTTCATTCTTTAATTAATGTAAGTTGCCGAAAATATTGACACCCATGCTTTCCTGCAGCAGACTACTGGGATCTACGGTTCTTAGAAGTTAATACTTAAACATTTGCATGTGCTTACATGTCATGACTTGGTAACAATTATGATTATCGCAGGCCAGAAGGGACTCTGTTGAAATAGGAATGAATGGTTTTCATACATTCCCATCCGTCTTATGCGACCTTAGTTCTAATCATTGTCCTGTTGTGATGGCAATAAGTCGTAATGGAAACAACATGAAATGGTCATATATAATAGGACATTGCTTTGATGCGTATAATTATGCAATGGTTTTTGAAGATGTTACCAATTTGGGAATCCCACTGAGGAGTTCCCATGAGGTAGACATTGCTAATAAAAATCTTCATGATGTAGCAAATGAGGCAAGTCGCAAGCACTCAAAAAGTAACAGCACTAGTATATCGTTTATTTCCACCGGATATTCAATTATTACACCAACAGAAGAAACATTATTGCTGTCTTTGATAATATACCTCCTGTACTATGCAAACAACGGCACATCATACAGCAACAAGTACACTAAAATTTCTCTTAAACAAATTAACAGTGGAACTGTCTTCAAAATTTTAGTAGACTTTAATATGATCTCTGTATTTGGATATTCAGGATGCACCCTCATAAATTTATAATAGTAGTATTTGCGCTTAAAAAGCAGATTATCTAAGATCCTGTTTCTTTTAGAATCTAAATTATCAGAGATCCAAATAATGAGGTTAATCTAGTTACGTACGCACACACACATACAGACGCACATAATTAATCTAGATCAAATTGTTAATACAAAGAACGTCTCGGTTTCCTCTTTATTCAATACACAAATCTAGTATGCCATAATTAAATAAATGTACACCTATTTCTGTGGTATAAGGGGCTCTGTCACAAATGAAAATATGAAGAAAATGTAAACAATCCAAAATACGATCTTAGGAATGTTAGGGCACTTGGAGTAGCTACTGCCTATAGATATCTTGAGGTTCTTGCAATTATCGAGGTTCTTAAAACGTGCTGCACGAGACTTTATCTGACTTTCATTGATCATCCTGACATACCACTCAATTAAATTCCCACTTAGATACCTTGTTTTATAGAAAAAATATCAAGATTAAAATGTAAGACACACTGATCTGTTGTGTAACATGGGATCATCGTTGGAAGACAACCTCACATTATTCATGTTATCTTCTTTTTTCAATATTAACAACACTTCAGTGCAACTTAGTTGCAACAAAACTAAACTAAATAAAAAAGATGCTGTTCAGACTCTTAGCTGATTCTCTGCTTAACAAACTAGAAAATATGGTGGAGCATTTTCTCTTTCTAGGTAACTTTTCTACTTTGTGAATATAATGCTATGTAGTAGCTTTTTCCACAGATTCGCCCGCTTAAATATTCGTGTCTCATACGACTGATTTTGCATACGTCACATATATATTCTTGTCGCGCAGGTAGATCTGAAAAACAACAAATTTATAAGTATTTTGGTATATGAAATAATATATTATGTTTATAAAATAACATGGAGGAGTTCTTTTGTGTATCCGCGGTACGAAAATCCGTTTGTCAAGTCCAGTCTCTTTTTTTTTGTAGTACATCTGCATCAGCTAAAAGGCTGACTGACCTTTTCTGAAGAGGGCTGAAATTTTGAGTTCCGCAACTCCGTGCTATTCAGTTGTATTGTGATTCTATACTTCTGCATTATAATTCTAATTACTTAGTGGATCAGCAGGTTGGTAAATTGGATGCTGTAATATTTCTGGAGCTAAATCCATAATTCAGTATCTATTTAAATGTCCTTGCCATTGAGACGGTTATGAGTTTGCGTCAGACTTAGGCATTGGCACTTCATAATTATAAAACCATCATTGAAATATAAAGACCAAAATTAAATGTTTCATGAGGTCAGCGCGGTCGTATATACTGCCTGGCACACAGCCAACATAATTAGAGCAATAACTAATTGCTCAGGTAGTTGTTTGCCGGACGGTACATCTTCACTGTACCAAAATTCGTGTACTCTCAGCAATTATATTCTTTCCCCGTCCCAGGGTTAGCTCTCAAAGCCTAGCACTCAAACAGCTTCATCTCCCCCTTTTCCATGACCTCACCCGCGCTCCAAGTTTGTGCTAGGTCGTAAACCAACATTAAAATGAACAGCCTTTAATCACCAAATCTCCAACATTATTTCCATACGCCTTTAAACATGTAGCCATTGCTGCAAAATCTCATCAATAATTAACGCTTAATTGTCAGCAAAGGACGGTGTCCTGGTATAACATGTCGAAAGGCAGTGCTCAGCGACTGCCTGCGGAGTGCAGAAAGATCAAGACAGTTGTCAAACCTGAGGGTGAAGGAACTGATATGCCTATAAATGCTCCTGTCTGTAAAGTACCATTTTGGTATGGGCTTTTATTTCAAGCGATAGTCTGTTACAAATCCAATTTGAAGTTATCTGTCATTGAAGAAGTGGTTAACATCGGATTAGTAGTCTCGAAGTTTCCCTGGAACAAAAAAGCTAATATTAAGATCTCCATATTGGTAGAGGTGACAGGTAAGAAGACAAAGGACCATGATGTCCAATATTTGTTGGCATGTCTGAAGTAATGTAATGCGTTTAATGATTTATTGTCTGCAGTACGTGGAAGGACTTATTTCCTGATCGGTTTAATATAAACTGTCAAGAATTATTAAAACGCCGAGAACATTGATGCTTTCTTGTCTCTGTACCAAACGACTTTTACTTCACATGTAATACTGGATGACCTGCTAATACGTTGAAATTTTATTGCTGCATGCCATACAACATTACCCCTAAATGTGATGTCAGATGAAAGGAAGAGTGAAGTACATTCCCATTGGCTGGACAGTAGTAACTTTGTGAAGACTTTAAAACAAGGTATAATTTTATTTCTTCTGCTGTCTCCTCCTTGAAGACAGGAGAGCCATGCATCATGAGATGCCACGGCCAATGTCAATGCTGGAATCACCAGTACTTTATATAGCAGACTTGTCCCTGCACTTGGAATGAAGGTAAGAGTAGGCGGAGTCTGCACATGGCGAACAATGGCCAGTGGAGGATGTGATTGGCGTTGTGAGCAGTGTCCACTTGCAAGACTGGAAAAGCAAAACAATAAAAACGATGATTAATGTCATTAATCCAAAGCGCAAGCAAAAAAATAAAGTGGTTTGCGGTTGTAAAGGTGGCATTGCCTTTCTGTAATGTACCAACCAATCCTAAAGAATCGCTACGAATAATTAGGCGATTGTATTTAATATGGGAACTACTAAATAGTTCGGTAATGTGAGAATTCTTCGCTGAGAAACACTATAAAATAACGGGCTGGTGAATTCTTATTTATTTAATGTCAGAACAAATTAGGGCACATATATGATTTGTCATGTATGTAAGCCAGACTGAATTGATAGTTTAGCCGTAATTTATTAATCAAGGAAAGTAGGAACCAATGTCAAGAACTTACATTTAGTTTTGGAAAATCTAAAGAAAACGTCAGAAGACTTTGTTTATTTTGTTTGTGTTATACTGCAGTGAAAATTTGCCGGTAAATATGTTTTCTTTCACCTCAATATAATATGAACCTTTTTTGCAACAGATTTATTAAATTTGGCTATCAATGACGTAGTTCGTTAAATTACTTCAACTTTAGGCTTTATTCGAGCAGAATATTACCACTGGCTCCTTCCGGTGGCATCAGTGTCTTCTAGTCGTAAATTCTTGCCCCTGCATTGCAGGTGTTAATAGCATTTGGCTTTAGGAACTTAGAATTCTGCTATAATTGGTAACCCGGCATGTGCTGTGTATTTATGTTTCGGTTTCGAACTTCAAAATTATCACCTCAATTCTAAAATAGATCTACAACTGAGCGAAAGCTTTAGCCTTCAGTAGCTCCAAGTTCTATAATGTTTCTGTTCTAATTTTTCTATCATCTGTTCCCACTTAGCATTCTCTGGCATATTACATCAGAAAACATACTGAGAATTTGGATTTTCCTTCCCACCATTTTTAGCTTAACATAATATGCTGTTAATATGAAAACCACAGGCTTAAATCAGGCAGCAAAACAAGTAGAAAACGTTTTGTACAAAAAGTATGAGTTTACATATACCAAGCCGAGTTAACATATACTTTTTTCTTATAACAACTATTTAAGGTGCGATGAAACTCCTGCAAGACCGAAAACTAGGCAGCCCTCCCAAATTAAATTCTATATAGGAGAATAGTGAATTCCAACTAAATATCAGTATTTGATGCGAGAATGCGATTTGATTTAATTTGCTCAGGTCTTACATGACAATGTGTCATATATCTTGGCACTTACTTAATTCCTCACGTTATCACTTGAGGATTGGAATAATCGATCTGTTTAGTAGCAGTTATTACATTATTTTTAATAAAGGCAGCATTTTTCTGTTTTGCTTAATTACTATTTAAGTAGCACTCAAAAATAAAATATTGACATGATGACCTAAGATTTATAAGAATAACCTATACTTTCTCCTTTATTTTCTAGTTATAATTATTACTAGGGTGGATGAGCTTAAAGAAGAAATTTACTTGCATTGAATGAAAAGGGGGAATATAACATTAAAATACTATCAATGATGCCCAAACTCTTGTAAAAGAGGACAAGGCAGATTTGACTCCACCTAGATAGCACGCTTTAATTGCTTTGCTTTAATGCTTGGTGACTTAAGGAAGTCAAGTAAAGCGATAAGGTGAGATCATTAGCTCATAAGCTAATATCCATAAATATGGGCAGCGCTGATATCCATAAATTTACTGAGCTCCTAAAACGCTTTTCTACTATAGGAAATATATCACAAAAAGTTTTCGTGGAATAACCTATCTACTAGTTGGCCAAAGGTTTATCTGACGAATTGCAATATAGTGCCAACTTGTGTCGGGAAAACTGACGTGCTAAACTCAAATTTGCATTAAACATTGGTGTGTTTCTTCCTGGTCTAGGTCTAAAATTCAGGTCTTCCAGGTCTAGGGTTAAAATGCTAGCCTCTGATATAGGTTATAAACCCGGCGAAGGACGGTGTTTTTTGGAGGGGGGGGCGTAAAACCATTAGAATGACTTCCTTTGGAAGGGAATTAAAGTCGGTGGTCATGATTGCTACATTTACGACACGCAATAGAACCTCAAGTCTGATAAAGGCGCCTCTGAGTAAAAGTAAGCGCTTTCTTCACTAAAATATAGAATGGACGCTGAGAAATACAACAGTAAAAGAGTTTCCATAAAAAATAAATTAAAACTGGCTTTTCATGCTCAGGCAAGTGTAATAAACTACAACGTCTCACTTATATTTTTAATTGTATGCCATTTTTATTTTATCTTGTCTTTCCCTTTTAAAACCATCCAATAAAATAAAATTAGAAAAACTAACAAAATAACATTGATGAGGCTGTTGAGCTACAGATGCAAATGTTCCTCCATCTCCCACCCTCTCCACCAACCGATATTACAGTTTGCCAGAACACAACGCAGATTATGGCTTACTTAGTCTTTAAGGGAGAGATGGGAGCTGGAACATGTCGTGAAGTATAACAATCTCATATTAGTATGACCATTCGGTCACAGTATTGTACTTACAATGAGCTGTGCGGTGTCTTATCTTTGTTTTATGGTGAACATTCGAACTTTCAGAACGCTACTGTTTCCCGCCCCCTGACTGGTCATAATCATCCGAAATTAGGTGTTGTGTGAAGTAAAATAATAACTGTGATTCTGAACGCCGTCTACCCTTCGACCCGAACGACCTCTAGGACTCAAGTAATAAAATGCACTACCGTTTCCAGCGCAATAACTCCTCTTTGTTATCCCTCAATCATAGAATAGAGTTAATATGCGCATTCTCGTGCACAAACCTGCAAACTTATAATTGAACAGAATGCCATAGAGATCACACAAAACTGAATAACTAATCAGTCCCGTCGATGCCGCTGCGCTATACCTTTCTGTGAGTGTAAGGCGTAGCGAATGCCAGCCTAGGAATTGTTACGCGCCAAGCGAGCATTTTCAGTCTTGGTTAGTTGTACTACTATGAAATAGAGTTGTTGAATATGTATTTATTCTTAAACTTCAGAGAATATAATAGAATAAAATATTCCACACAGATTTTTCCAGGAACCTCTCTAAAATCAAAATAGGACCGTGCAATGCTGCATCTGTGAAAATTATATAAACTGTACATGGGAACTTTTAAGATGCTTAGTATACCTACCCAAGTGTTTTTTCGGGGTTTGGAGTGCAGGTTTTGCTTTTACAGAACAGTCCATGGTTGATGGAACTATGTAATGTTCTACAGCTTTTATTTGGGCTCAAAAAGAATATTTTAGAGTGTTCGTTTGTGAATGCGGCGAATACTTCTATCCTATTACATTATTTATTGCAGTTAAATTAGGTCAGGTTGTACTTTTAAACGTTTATTTTATAAACTATAAAATTTCAGTCAAATCTCCTCAATTTCAAAAATATTTACAGTTCTTAACTGAATACAGAACGATTTATATATTGCATTACAAATAAAAGCTCACAAGTAAGAGAAAATAGAACTTAAAGTTATTAAATATTACTGAATGTACATTCACAATTTAAGTTAACAAATGATTATATTTAAATATTTATACACAAAAATTGAGCTTTAAAATGATAAGGAAACGTTTAATCATGATAAAACGTAATATTTTTCCAATTTTGTATATTGTGGTCTGTCAAAACATTCTATTCTTCACTGGAGCCGACGAAAAGAGCATTGTTAGTAAAGTCTATGATTTGAAAAATCTTACAACAACAAATGTGCCTACTGTACGACGACTCTGGATCTGATTGCTTTTGGAGTTAGGAATGTTTCTCTAACCAAGATTATTTCCTCTGGAGGGTTGAATAAGAGTGTGGGTTTGTGTAATCTAATGTATAAAACTAAAGAAATCCATTGACAATTGCACAGGAGCTAACACCGTTGCCTATAGACAATATGTTCCAAGGATATGAGGTCGCCGATATGAAGATTTTAATTAAAGTTGAGATATAAATGAGCGGAACAATTGTGGATCTGCTTAAAGCACACAATTTCTCTCTCTATCTCTGATGGGAAGTCAACAATTTCCGATATTCCCTGCTGTAGTTTTGGCTCTGAACTCAAATGGAAAGTAACTCTTTGTTTCATTTGATATTATTTCTTTCTCCTTGACCATGCAAAGAGAATAAAATTCAAAACCCTTACATAGCTCACCAGATTTGAAAAGACTTGACCATCGCTTTAGCTTGTTGTTTTTTATTATATATAAATACATATTTATACAAAGAAATGTGTGATGAATATCCTTATTAACAATAAGTAAAAGAATAAATTGTTGTTAATAACAATGAAGACAGAAGTTTTCTAGAGCTGTATAAAATTTTTATTTCTCTTTTCATTCTATTGTTATTTGTGTATAAGGCGAGTTAATATTACAATAAAATTAACAAGTGTTACTTGTTCTACAATATTATTATAACTAAACCCAGCCGGAGGTTGATCAGTAAAAGAAAACTCTACGCAAGGCCAAATTTGTCCAGCACAATTTCAGTTTTCTAAGACAAATAAAGTCATTTATTATCATGTCGTAAAAGTATAAAAAATTGTAATCTAGCCTTCACTTTCAGGAGTTTTATAAAATGTGAAACACGTCAACAACTATTCTTATGTAAAAAAAGAATGTGACCTTTTACCTCAGCTGATTTATGAATTTTCTTACTCATGAAGGGAGAGAAACAGATAAAAATGCTAATTCTTGCTTCATAGTAGCGAACGTGTAGAAAACTCACACTATATCTATTTCCAAAAGAATTGACTATTTCAGTTAATCCTCCACAAATAATAAAATACCAAACGATACTTTCATTCTACTTGTAGTTAAATGCCGCCATTACTTACATTATTATGCCGATCTATCTTATTTTAAAGCAGATAATTTCTCTGTAAATTAGAAGGCTCACTCTGCGACTTAGATGCTTCGCTAGTCCATAGGACCAAAGACATAACTCGACTGCTTATATAACTTATCATACTATGTAGTTGGAAATCGCTATACTTAAGATTGTTCAAACAAACATTTCGTATGCTGGATTTACACAAAACTGATGCCATTTCAGAGCATTTCAGGGGTTTATTTTGGTTGATAATTTCTAAAACTAAGTCTCATAATATATACTACATGATTCACAGAAACATGACAGTTCAAGTGTTCAAGTGAAAAATTAATACCGTTGCATAATTTTTATATAATTGCTCTGTCAACACTATATAGTTAGAAGACAAACGAATAATACATTTAATGCCATATTTGGTTGATACAAATATTATAAACAAGTGTATTTACAATATGTTCATAACCTTCAAAACAGTTAGTTAACAGACAAATCTATGTGTATTTATTTGCTATAATATAGCATCGTACTTAGCATTTTTCAAAATTAACACTCTTAAAGAAACGTACAAATGATTTGAAGTGTTTTAATTATTTCATTATAATTATCAATGGGCCAATTTATAACACCTTTTAATTGCCACCTTGATTATGCTACTTTATCAATTTAAAAATGAATATTCCAACAGAAGATGATTAACAGGTGTATCTCTACCAGAAGGACATAGTGGGCGTTCCAGTATCCTGAATCTGTAAAAATATGACCTGGGTTTCCTGTGTCTAATTAACAGCATTGGTTTGCTGTAATTGAAATGTTGATCTTCAATTTATGTCATTGGTGGTAAGACTCTCTTGATAATCGCCCTTTTTGTTATAGCTTGCGATATTTATTGCCAATTTTTGTATTTTTCCTCCTCTTGGCTTTTATTTTTTGCGTTTGGGTATCTTCCTGCAGATTATCAGGATATGATTTGCTGTTGTTGATTGATTATTATCAACCGCATATTTCCTTTCCAAATGTCTTTTATCGGTTTAAAATGAATAGGGATGTGTAATTGGCACTGTTGACGAAACAATAATAGACAGTAGCAGAAGAAGAAGAAGAAGAAGAAGAAGAAGAAGAAGAAGAAGAAGAAGAAGAAGAAGAAGAAGAAGAAGAAGAAGAAGAAGAAGAAGAAGAGGAAGAAGATGGAGGAGGCAAAAGGAAAGACGTTTTTTTATTATACTTGTCATCATGGCATTGTTGGGAGGAAGCTGTGTTAAATAATGAGAATATGAAATGTTCAGATTGGTATAAAATGTACCATTTATTAGAAGAAGCCTCAGCAACGTTGTCGATGTTTATTGGAATACCATAAGACATGGAATGTAATAAAAGTTCAGCGAGCTTTCAGACAAGTTTCGTAACATGAGATACCTAGTGACGAAATGATTCTGAAGGAATAAAGAAGGCCGTAACAAACTTACTTTTTTAACAAGATAGAGCTCTTCTTATTGGTATCTCTCTATACAGAGTGCTCTGAATGACGAAGTTGTAGAAAGATAGCTTGTGCGCCTAACGTCTTCTGCAGCACGGTTACGAGGTCTCCTATTTTGACCGTCTGTGATTTCTTTTACTGGGTTCAAATAAAGAATCTATCCCCACTACCCAGGAGCTCCAAATTCGTATCATTGTCATCATCGAGACCACTGCAATAGCTATGTTGAAGCGCATGTGGCTTGGCGGGAATATCGTCTTGGTATCTATAGAGTAACACTTGGTCAATCACTCAGAGGTAGACACTAATGTCTCTTCAGCCTTTTATTTCTAATGACGCCAGTTTTGTGGTAATCCAGCAACTGATAGCAGCGCCATAGTTATTTACAACCATGGAGTGTTTCCGTGGACACGCTGTTTGCAAACACTGCACTGCTAGAGCCATTTTAATCAAACAAAAACTAAAGCAAAGCAAATGCTTTAAATATTAACAAGTAAGGATCCCCATTGAAATTCTGTATACGCTATAGGCTATGTTTTGTTTGGTCCACATATGAATTCACAGCGTGTTCATAAGAGGGAGAAATACAGATAAAGGGAGAGGGAGAAGTTTGTCTTCCAGAAATAAATGAAATACCTATGAAAATGATATTCTATGAAACAACAGTTTAGGATCCAGCACAACATTTCTGTTGCTGAAAAGGAAACCCTATATTCCTTTATATCTTGATATAAATATAGTTATTGTAAATTCATTTTTAAGCCACAGTAGCAGGTATATCAAACTGAACATTTAAACGCACAATAATCCGCATAACTTTTTACCAACATAAATTAAACTCGTTTCAAGGGAGCCAGTTCTTTTAATGTTCATTGGTGGAAAAGTACACAGTTTTTGTAGATACTAATCAGCAAATTAAGGACTTCATCATACTGTATCAAGTTTTTGAATTTGATTATAGCAAGGCTATGTTGTTGCATTAACCAATAAATAAGTTGTCAGGTTTTTATACCCTTAACCTAAGTGGACGCAATTACATTAGAACTGTAGGTCAGCCTCATGTTTGGTTGTAATTACAATCCAGTTATCTTGTATTAACTTTCTTTTTACTTCTATTGGAATAGTGACATTTCGTGCTCATTTTCTGGTGCATTGCCTCCAGAGGACTGCTTCTTATCCTACGTCGGCATTAGCGACTTCATTAACATTCTGTAGGATTTTAATAAATTGGTGCATAACAATCCCAGGACTTCCTACCCATTATCATTTAGGATCATAAATAATTTAACTCTTTCAAAATTTCTGGAAACTAGGACAGTGAGACATAATTTGACTTTAAGTGGAATCAGAAATATGTGATAAGAACAGCGAATAGATGATTCTTGGAAGAGGTTACATGAAAGTCTAGGATACACAAATGATATATGCTGCTGTAGTAGTAAGGCATTTTGTTGTTGCATCGAAAAGTAAAATAAAGGAGAAAGCTAATAATAATAATAATAATAATAATAATAATAATAATAATAATAATAATAATAATAATAATAATAATAATAATAATAATAATAATAATAATAGTAATAATAATAATAATGATGATAATGATGATAATGATGATAATGATGATAATGATGATAATGATGATAATGATGATAATGATGATATGATAATGATGATAATGATGATGATGATGATGATGATGATGATAATGATGATAATAATAATAATAATAATAATAATAATAATAATAATAATAATAATAATAATAATAATAATAATAATAATAATAATAATAATAATAATAATAATAATAATAATAATAATAATAATAATAATAATAATAATAATAATAATAACAATAATAATAATAATAATAATAATAATAATAATAATAATAATAATAATAATAATAATAATCATAATAATCATCGTCGTCATCGTCGTCATCGTCATCGGCGTCGTCGTCGTCATCATCATCATCATCATCATAAATAGAGGGAAAACGCCCGCCTCGGTAGCGTAGATGCTAGCATGTCTGCCTCACGTTCAAGAGGTCCCGAGTTCGAATCTCGGTCAGGGTGAGTTACCTAGATAAGGTTTTTTCCGGGGTAAATGTAAATGTCGGGTAAATCTAAGCTCTATGGACCCTGGGCTCATTTGAGCATCATTTCATCCATTTCATTCATCGTCCAATATGACGTAACGTTGGAGGACGTAAATTAAAAAAAAGAGGGAAGATTTAACATGCATTAATTTATAGTTTTTTTTTTTTTTTTTTTTTTTTTTTTTTTTTTTTTTGTAATTTACGTCCTCCAACATTTAGTCATATCGGACGATGAATGAAATGGGTGAAATGATGCTCAATGCGTCCGGGCTCCATGGAGATTAGAGTTACCCGATATTCGTCTTTCAGGATAAGGGAAAACCCCGGAAAAAACCTTATCTAGGTAATTCACCCTGACCGAGATTCGAACTCGGGACCTCTTGAACGTGAGGCAGACATGCTACCATCTACGCTACATTATATGTTAAAACAATGTTGTAGACCAAAATAACTTCTTAGTCCTAAATCGATATACTCAATTGAATTTAAACCATTTTACTCCATATTGTGTAGATACAATAAAGAAGCAATTTGAATTTGAACTCCAGGGAAAAAAATGAGAAGACAATTCGATTAATAAAATGTGCCAGTAAAGAAAACACTTGGAGATAAATTTATTCTGGGAAATTAAGAGTACGCAGAGCTTAATATAGATATTTATTTTATGAATGTAGATTTATTATAACAGGGGTATTATAACATTACTGACGCATTATTAGCTAACCATATTCTGTGAGATGCATATGGCTGGGGATAGAGTCAGGGATAAAAGCAAGAGACAAAGGTTATATTAATTGTAATTTTCTTAACAGTTATTGTAAACTTATTAATTAATACTAGCTATTTTGTATCAGGTTATAAGAAAAGTTATTTAAGTAGTTTTACCACAAAATTCAGTGTCTACTAAGGTGGCTTAGGGAAACATAACTTACTCCTCTGAAGAAAGCTACCTTATGATTTCTCTGGCGTTTCATTCTCCAATTACGCTTACGCAGAAAAAGTTTGACTGTTTTTCTACAGATATTCTTGTTGGTTTCGTGAAATCTCTAAAATTAAACTATAGTAGATAGAATCTTGGAGTTGAATGGATTGCCTTCACTTTTTAAGTAAGGTATGAAATGGACAATAAAACGAAATATTATCATTTGTGTCAGTAATGGTATCTCTATAACTCTGTAGGTATGTTTTTAAGTAACAGTAAAAATGATTCAAAATTTGGATAACAAAATTAAGATGTAGCTTTTTTTGGGTCGTTGTTCTCCCAGTGAGTTTATGGATCGTCGAGCGTAACCAGCAACGTTTAAAACAACGTATAAAGATGTGCATTAAGAGGAAAATAATTAGTATAATGACTGATTCCTGTCTTTAGCTTATAAAATTATCTTTTGTCAAATTATAGTGCATAATAAGCGCAGTATGGGATGAAAAAGCGGTTGACAGTCACTAAATCGACTTAAGATTTTGGTAAGATAATAGTCTTACATTGCATGAAATTACAAGAAGATTGTAATCTTAAGTAGTGATGCTCTGATTTACTTCTTAGGTGCTTCGTTATAATTATTTCTATGAGAATGATAAATGCAACGCATTGTTGTAAATTAGTAAAGTCAAATACTCTCCATCGTAACGCAGTCTCTATGGAGGATTTTAATTGCTTGCATTAAATTTCTGTGTATATTTGTATTAGTTACTGTTTTCCTTCTTCAACAAAATATAATTAAAATCAATATTCTTTTACCTATATTTGCAGATATGTTTTATTTCAACATTTTTGCAGGTCTAAGTGATTTAAGCGACACCAGTCTGTGTGAATGAATTTGCTAGGTACTGAACTACTGATCTCGTGGTCGTGGTATCGAACCCGGTTGCATTGATCGTTTTTAAGTGTACTTAAAAGGGACAGCTGCTTTACTGGCATATAAAAGATCCCCTGCGGGACAAACTTAAGTATATCGAGACACAGAAATGTGAAACGTGTAGGTTTAACGCCCGCTTTTATTACATACGGCACTGCAGGTGGTGACACTTTTGATACATGAAATGAAGCATTGGTGGAATGAGATGGCAGGGAAAACCGGAGATCCCGGGGAAAACCCGTCCCACCACAAATCTTACTTTACGGTCGCCTGGGATCGAACCCCAGCCCCCTTGGTGACAGTCAAGCGGTCTAACCACTCAGTCATGGTGCGGCCTATCGAGGCCACAGATGTGATCTGGGCATTAACAGCTACGTTAACCAATAATAAAATACTAATATTAAGAATTAAGGGATAGTTAAATCTTTTAAGAGTGGGCCACCACGTGAGATCTTTGTAACTCATTGCAAATACCTGGAAATGTCTTGGAAGTGGTTTAAAGCTACCAACATTTTATACATAAATTTGTGATTTAACGCCATTGTATTTTTATGTAGTGAGATTTTTGTCGAATATTTCGCTTTACCAGTTACACAAAAGCCATTTAAAATAAAAAGGATTTCAGATGTTATTCCTGATTTACAGTTTCTTTGCTAAGAAAATATCTTAAATATTTTAAACATTTTTTTAGAAAATTTAAGTTTTTGAAAAATTCTTAATGTAAAGAATAATTTTGGGTATATGAGAATTTTTGCTGTTGTAAAATCTTTGTATTATAGACTGATTCTCAAGTGTTACTAAACTTAATGGTTTTATATTTAATCGGCTTGAATTACTCTGTTCTCACATGCACACATATACTTGCGCTCCTCTAAAAACACGTATTTCTGGTGAAATTTGGAAATCAACATTTTTAGTGAAATATAGTACTCCTTCTACATCCTTCAAGTAATAGGAAATAAAAATCTGCGATACTGGATTGGCAAATTGAATTCAACGTGTCTTCTAAATGGACGCACACTTAGTATTTTCTCCGCCCCCACCCCAGTGAGGTATACAAATGTACTCTTCATTAATGGAACAGGTATGAGAGCCATCTTTCACGTGATCTTCCATTTCTGTAGCTTTTAGGTGTGTAATTTGGTGTGTGTGTTTTGGTGGCCTAATTTGATTCACATTTTACTGATTTAAGTTTAGAGTTATTCCTCTCTATGTTTGTGATGCTGGGCTGAATTTAACTCCGAAAAAATAACATTCATGTCTGATGATTTAAATAGCAACTTTTGACATATATAACAATTTCATTTTCGGGGAACTGAAACTTATTAAAAATCTATCTATGTTTCCGAGTCATAAATTAATACCATAATTAATATTTTGATAGAATTTTAGTTGCTTCTTGCACTGTTTTAAAAAGGCTATGGTTTGCATCAGATAGTGCTTGAATTAGCTTTCATTCGCTGTCTTAATCGTATACATATATAATACTCCGTCATAAGTATTGATATTCATCAACTTCTTGTAAGCAATGAATATTTTATCAAACTTTAATTCCTATTGACCATTTTCCTGTATTATTACCTAAGCTTCTGTAGTATTACAAATAAAATTTCACAATTTTTTAAAAATATGTACTGATTTTTTATAAATTAACATTAGTATTTTGAATAACTGCATGTCGTCAGTAGAAAAAATATGTATAAATATGCATGTAAATAAATGACAATTCCTCTACATATTTACAAAAAAAATTTACATTATTTACATTAATAGTATTGAACGCTGTAATTAAGAAGCAGAACCACTGTTAGTCTCCTGTAATTGTTCTCCGTAAGCTTTAGTACTTTCATTTTCTCTAATGCGACGTTCGTACAAAAAGTAAGTTCATAGACCAATAAAGAAAAGAATCATTGATAAACAAAAAATGTTTTTTTTTTTTTTGTTCCGATATTTACAATCAATGACTGTCCTTCCTTATAGCCACCGTTAATTAAGTACTTATAGTACCGGTGCACCAACGATTGTAGGCTTTAGAACTTTCATTTTCTCTAATGCGACGTTCATACAAAAAGTAAGTTCGTAGACCAATAAAGAAAAGAAGTATTGATAAACAAAAATATTGTTCGTTGTTCCGATATTTACAGAGTCAATGACTGTCCTTTATAGTCACCGTTAATTAGGCACTCACAGTACCGGTGCACCAACTGGTAGGTCCATGTCATGGAGTCTGCTATCTATATCTGCCTACGTTAGCGTCCCTGTGGAATACATTTTTCTGTCAGAAGGCGTTGAAGAAATCTTCAGAAGATTTGGAAGAGTTGAAATCCACTTGGCAGATTTAAAAACTGCAGGTTGAACGGTGAAAGATCTCTCATTCAAATTGAAGCAAGAGGTTACGTGTAGCATGAGCTATACTAGATCGTGTATTGTAGTGTAAAGGCATCAAGTCTTTCGATTTTCTTGTATTCCACATTCTCTGATAAAACTGATAAGCATTTAAAATCTCCTATCGTGGTAAAAGTTTCAGCAAGAGGAGATCACGTCAATTCCAGAAGACAGTGGATAGTGGATAGAGATTATCTGTTTGAATTCGTTCATTACAGGTGATACACTATGCTGCCAAATAAATGGATTGTTTTGTTTCTGTGTGACATGCAACATCAATGTTTCACGCGAAGAAGCTCATCTTTATGTGCATATCGTGAAAGAATGTCAATGCTGCTGGAAAACGTTTGCTTGCACACATTTTTGGAAAACCAAGCCACCGAGTGTAGACTGCGTGCCGCAGTGCACGAAGCATTCGGGGGAAATGTTGAGAGTCCCGAAATCGTGAAGCACTGGTTCTATAAAATTGCTTGTTTTGGCGTCACAGAGACGGTCAGCCACTACTGGTTATTCCGTTGCCACATTAATTCGGCCTTCTGTGAATTATCTGTACCATTGTTTGACCACAGTGTCGCTCATGTCAGTCCATATACGTGGCACAATTGGAGGGGGATCTCTGCTGGAGATTGCTTCTGAGCGTGCAGAAATCTGATAACTGCACGAAACTCGCAGTTGGTGGGAGACAGTGTCAGTGCAGTCATTTTCTCCTACGCTATGCAACTACTATTGCCTTTACAGGACTAATATCTACTAAACTTCTTTATTGTGACGCATGTCCATTCCCGTCTGAATAGCCTTTGCCGTCTCTGGACGCTGATGTAGATTATGCGTCACTCTTTTGACGCCGTCTCTAATCTTATTCTCCGGTATCTGTCGCCAGTTGCTTCAATGACGCACTCTTATACGAGAAATTTATTTCCGAGTATGCGTGGGTGAGTGTGAGGACTGCTGAGATCGAGGAGTTAAACAGTTAAACCCTTTATGAATATTATAACTCGAAATGATAACTATTGCTAACTTCTGATGTTTATTGATTTTACAGTTTAAAAAACATAAGTTTCCGTAATAATAATGTGAAGTATAAGTTGTTTGTCACAGAAAGTTTAGCTGAAGTTATCGGAAAATCAATATAACTCGAGTGCAATCTACAAGCGCTAGGGATGCCGAAACTCGATCACAGTACATGTTTCTCTGAGGCTATGAAACGTGAGGGAAAATACGTAATTTCTTTGAGCACACGCTGCTTTATTAACCAAAGTCCCACCTACAAACTACTGCTACCAAAGCTCCTACATAATGTTGCTTGTCCTACAGGTTATAAAATCGAAGATTCTATTTACCATTACTATTGTGTAATTCGCTGAACTCTAAGGAGCTTGGTTCCATTATAATTTTCAGAACTTTGTCTAAGTCTGCGATACTGGACACATTGAATTCCAGGAACAACTTGAGCCAATTATATTCTGGGTCCGATTGGGTTTTATCGTGACTTTAATTACTTATGTACACCAGTCTTACTAATTGCTTGCCTTATAACTGCAATCATGCTAATGTTAACATAAAAAATTATTGCAGCTAATTTATCCATCTCCCTTTCATTTATTTATACAGTTATGAATCTTACGCGTCAGTAATTGCTACTTCAACGAGATGAAAACTTTCTGATTGATTCTCGTATTTGTTTACAGAGGTAGAGTAAGTAATTGCATATTACCCAGAATATTCAGTTCCGATTTTTCAGCGGAAATTCATTATTTTAGACCGGATAATAGAAAATCAGGTTTTAAAACCTGTGTCTTTGTGTTTGTCTTTAAACAGTATAAGTAAAAAGAGCAATTACATGGAAATTAAATTTAAGAGCTTCTAATCGTGAAGACTATCAATAAAATCCTTTCAGTCTAAAATAACTCTTTGTGGAAAGTTTTCTTTAGTTTCTATCTTCTTAAAAATGGTTTAAATGCTTTTTTATTGAAATGTCACAACTCCATAAAATGAATGATTTGAATTTTCTTTGAATAGTCAACGATGTCTTCTTCATTCTGAATGGTTTTGTATAAGTGTAACGGAAACCGTAAGAAATAGACAAAACTTTGTAGTAACAAGGTATCAGCGTAGCTCAGTCGGTAGAGCACCTGCCTGCCGTGCTAGGGATCCCGGGTTCGATTCCCGACGGTGGGGGTGGGGATTTTTCTCCGACCAAGATAATTCCCCATCTTCACCAGAGTCTGGAAGTATGAATGAGAGTGTGAATGTGTGCGTGATGTAATGATAAATAAACCCAAAGATAACGAGTTAACACCTTCAAAATGTTCCAAAGGAGAACGGCCGCCGATATGACCATAGTAGTTAAAGGCGGGGTATAAATGGAACAAGCACATTTCTAACACGGAATAGATCACGTTAAAATAAATGGGTTATTTAAAATTTTACATATTATAAATACACGTGTGGCATTAACGATATCCAAAATACTCCTGGTAATTGTTTTGTGCTTTTAAGTACAGATGTTTAATACCTTTCAAAATCGGTTGGTCGTCATTAATTTTTTCTTATAATCATTATAACATTTCAAAGACGTCACAGAGCCAAATTAATTTTTAATAAAAAGTAAATTAATTCAATCAGATCCAGAAAAATTACTCATATTAATATACTTATAAATAAAATTATTGAATATTCTCTTATAAGTATTAAAGCAAAACCGTTTTCTCCTGTTATTGAATTAAATCATTCGTGATCTACTTTAGGAATTATTACATTTAATGCTCTCTTCTTTCTGAAATTCCATCTTTAGTCTGTTGTATACTTCTTAAGTCTATAATAAAATATGTAAGTCTGTAATCAAATTATATCTCGATTAATAAGGAATAGAAGAAAAAACGACATTTGTAAAATATTATTATGTAAATAGAAGAGTGAGTGAAGAATATGAATTAACTTATGAATGCAACAGATTAGAGTTTTATTGCTTGTTTCTTTGTACAGTTAGTTAATTGCTTTAATAAGATATTGTAAGATGTTTATTAGAGATCAGAGCATGTTCCTGTTTACTTCACCAAATACTTTAAACTAAACTGCAATTTTTTTTCTCTCTGGTGAAGGAGCTAAATATGAGAGGTCGGGGTAGACGGAAATCCTAAGCCACATAGACGGTAACTTGTAGATATTCGATAGCAAACTCGGTAACTCAGAGCAGGGGTTTTGCGATGATTGAGTGACCTATTTATATACCGAGCTGTATAATAATGTACAAGTCTCGTACTCGGGAGAATCAGGGTTTGATTCCGTGACCTCCATCTCCGATCATGGGCTTTTCTTTTCTAGTTTCCCTGGATCAATAAACGAATTTAGGGGTAGTTTCTCATCGATCATATCCTTTATATAATTTACGTTTTATTCCACTTCCTTATGTTTCACGCGTGCTTCTAGATTTCCTGGCCTGACAATTGGCACGGATTATGCTTGCCCAAAGGAAAAGTTCTCCCCACGGACACTAGAGGGATTCTTGAATAACTGTCTAGGTAGCTTCAGCAATGGGACGGGTCTTCGGGACCTGTGGTTCCTTCACTTCTTTCTTTCTATTACAATGCATTTATGTGCGAGGTGTCCCCCTTGACATTTTAACCTCAAAATCTGAGCCAAACACGTAAAACCTTACTACCATAAGTTTCACAAAAATATGCAGATTCTGTGTGTATTATTGCATTCAAAGAACAGGTCAGTGTAGGGCAAGGATGAACTAAAATAGAAGAAAGATTGCAAAAAGGAGATTATTAGAATTAATCTCTCCTTATCCGTGACGGAATCGAGATAAGAGTAAAACTGTAAAAACCTTGTTAAGGAACCAGCAGTAAAATTATTAAGACATAAAGTTAGAAGGTGCTGAGAAATTGTAGTTGCCGTAATAATGTAACACCATGTAAGAGGTAACAAAGTGTATCATTACGAAAGTGCAAAAGGAAATGTACATCATTTAGTGTCATTCTGAGGTCGTTAATGTGTTCATTGAACTTTTTCATTTGTCTTGTACTTTCGCGCCTTCGTAAGATTGTTCTAGAGATGCAACCATGCAATTTAATTAGCGGTTACACATGTACTGTAATATTTCGTAGCTTGAATAAAAAAGATCCTCTAATGATGTAGCATTATCCTAGTTGGGGTTTTCTTTTCAATCACCTTCACATGTTTATAGAGCTACATCTGATACAGGTGCAATTTGTATTCAAATGTTTTTTCGCCTTAAACGCTTTAAATTTTTTTCTCTTTTACTGGCTTCTTTTACATATAATATTTAAATTGTACAAAGAACTACTAGAAGTACATATAACTTCGAAAGCATATCTGAGGTATTCACATAACTTTCTCTACTCATCTACACGCTATCCTTATGAAACTTATAATTATATCTGTTTACATCTTGTCGTTCTAGATACATTTTCAAATTCTACAAATATTTAAACATTTCGTTGTAAAACATACCTGATTAGAGAGTGTTGCTAAATGGCACCTATGAATTCCAGTGCTACTTGCATAAGTTACTTGAATAACAAAAGGCGTCGGCCAAGTGGAGAAAGTATTTGAATATTCGAATAAACAATAACAAGAATATAAATTCTGAGGTGACGTGTAGTAGTTTATGGTATGTAAAATAAACCTCAGGACTAACAAAGAGGCCTCTGTGCAAAATTAAACGGTTGTTCACGCCCAATATAAAAAGGGACGCTGAGAACTATAGTAGTAAAAGGGCTATCATAAATAAAAACTGTAGTTTAATTTAGGTCACATGTACATATATTTTTTTCTTAAAATATTATTGGTTTCATTGAAGCTTTGGGTTTTTACTAAATACTAAATGCCACTTAGTACGTGGTAGAGAAAAAAAAAATAGAATACAATTGGTGTAATTGGTGACCTCGGTATAGTCATAAGTATTCTTTTTCAGGGGAGTTGTGATTGATGAGAAAAAGTAAATAATTTTAAGCTATAGTAGTTGAAATATAAGGAACTGTGTTTTACATAATTTTGTTTAATAAACCTGTCGTTTGTACTGCAGAAATGGAATGGGGTTTGGTGTTGACTATGCCGCACTTTGAAAAAACAATTGAACGCGAAAGGTCCATTCTTAATGTAATCACTGTTGTGTTGCCGTCTTTACCAGTGCTAGTTGGTGGCCATTCATTGATGGCACTATTCTTTATATTAAATTTTTGGCTTGCTCTGGAATTATTAAGTCTTTCTTCTGAACTTTATTTTGTTCTTTCACTTGCTTCTGTTTATTGCTTTTTGTGTGGTTATGGAAACATAATGTAAGTACAAACATCAGGCGATAATGCATTGCAGAAATCGATAAAATTGCAAATTGCTCTATGCCATGACCCACGATAGTGAAACAAAATTAATAATAAAAAGAACGAATACATTTTTCCATACTACTATTTACTCTAAAATATACAGTAAATCAACTTGCTGCTTAGGATTTTATTCCATTTTTATTTTATTAAAAATATTATTAAAACATATATTTAAAATAAAAAAATAAAAACCAGATAAACTAATTTTCCAAGTTAATTCGTAAACCCTTTATTTGATTTGCAGTCTTTGTAATTAATGTTTAAACGTAGCTCTAGAATTAATGGCGAAAAAGCTACGGTATATTTCTTGTTATTATTTATGGAATTTTTAAACTGAACAGGAGCAGAGCATCATTTCCTGAATGGCGACCGCTCTTTCCTAAGGTGTCTGCAACGTAATTATTTCGGCATGAATTTTATACGTAATAACCAATAATATCTGGGATACCTTAACCTCATTTGAGGCGGAAACAAAGAAGTTACGTTATGCTGCCTTTTATCCCGACATTAAAGTTTGCGGAATTAGAGAATTACCGGAAGGTGACTTTAAGACATCGAAAACCAATAAAAATAAAGAAGTAAACATGACGGTTTGATTAGCGAGGGGAGTGCAGTCCAAGGCAGTTCGCGGCGTGAAATGGTACCACAAACACTTTTCCCTAACTTCTGTCATTTCCCTTTCTAAACTGTCCTTCCGCAAGCTTTCCTTCCGTTAGGAGTGTCTAAAAATATTACCCCACTTAGGTGAACCATTTCCTGACGTTTTGCAGCATCATTGCACAAAATAAAAGTTCTTTTATCCATTTGATGACTTCGACGAGACGGTATGAGTTCTAAATACAATGAAATAGTACTGCCACTGCCACTGCTACATTTTTCTTTAATTTATTAATAAACCCTGATGATGATGTTGTCTTCATAGTAGTAATTCTTTTTCTATTCAATTGGTAGCCGTAAAAGTAGGTATAGGTGTAGCCGTAATTCACGTCATACGATTTTCGTTAGCAAGTGGCTTTTAAATAATGATCTAAATAATGATCTTGCTACTGGCAAAAATGTGTAAATACAAAATACTTGGAAACTGGAATCACACCACGGCAATTGAATTATTTTCGCAAGACTGTAATTCTAAGCGTTGCTTCAGCTGGTCCCGTAGCTCAATCGGTAGAGCACACCTGCTGTGCTGTTCGATTCCCGGCCGGGGTTGGGGATTTTTCTCCAACCAAGAAGATTCCCCATCTTCCCGAGAGTCTGGATGTACGGATGAGAGTGCGAATGTATGCGTGATCTAATGATTAAAAAGTATCCAGAGTACCAGCAATCCAACCTATACAAGCAAAGGAGAACGGCCGCCGATATGAGTACTGCAGTTCAGGCGGGGTATAAACGAAAAACAAATTGTTTATTCGTGTGGATTCAATAATAATCGCTTATTATTTGTTAACTTGATGCTTTTTGTTAAGCATCCAATTGTTTTAAAATGGACTGTGTGGAGTAACGAATGACGTGAAAAGTGGATGCTAGTTCGCGGAAATTCACAAGGGTTAATGTCCCTTGGTTAACGGAAGAGCCTGTTTCAATAAACCACACCCTCTGTTCTTGCACAGCGCACCCTCTATTGTCACCAATCAGTCACACCGCCAATCCAAGGTGTGACAATGATTCGCTTGGTTGACTTCCTTTGCTTCGTGATTTCGGAATTCTGCTTGTAGAGGAAGAAAGCGACCACAACTTAGCCGTGCTAATGAAGATGCCCCTTTGAGATGCAGTCAGAAATTCTGTAGTTGTCTTTAATGGAGGTTTACTTGTGAACATATATCACCTATGAAACACACGTTTTGAAAATGGGGTATACGGCTTGCTCCGGCCGACTATTCAATTGGAAGTTGATAGTTTGAGCCAGCTTCAAGAATAAGAAGTGGCGATAGAAACAGAAATAACTCAAGTAATTTCCTTTTTTATATAAAAAATTAACAATATTTAATAATAAGAAATAATTGCAAACAATTTATTTTATTTCAACGTCCACAGCATTTTCCTAATCATTTTATCAAGTTGTTGACGAAAGTTTTCAAGAAATTTACAATACAATTATTTACACTTAATTCGTTTGAAGAGACCTGCGTTTTATATTTGTTTCATATTGGCTAATCATATCACTACCTATATTAAAAAATTCACGTTCTTGAAATATATTTGAGATTCATTAAATCATGTATGCAGTAAACCGAGGCAGGAGTGGAGATGTCCTAAGAATACCCAAGTATTTTCTAAAAACATAAATGCACCTCATTCATGTGTCTCTATTCTACTCATAACTTTCCATAGCTCTAGTATTCATATGCAATTTTTGTGTGTGTAATTTACGTCCTCCAGCGTTAAGTCATATTAACGACAAATGGAATGGGTGAAATTATTCTCAAATAACCTCATAGAGCTTAGAGTTACTCGAAATTCGTCTTTCAGGATAAGGGAAAAAGCTCTAAAGAACCTTATCCAGGTAACTCACTCTGGCCGAGATTAGAACTCGGCACCTGTGGAACGTGAGGCAGACAGGCTATCATCTACGCTACCGAGGCGGGCATTCCTATCTTTATGCTGCATTATTCACAAATGAATATTTGACTAGAAATCATCTAAGTTAAGCAAATATGCATTGGCTTCATCGGAGTATAGAAAACTGCAAATCAGTAACCTCATGTCATGAGCTTACGGGTCATAGATTATACTTGGAACATTAGAAACCATATTTTATGGATGAATATATTTGGCAAGTTAGTTTAAAGCATTGCAAATATCAGTGGGATTCAGGAAGACATGTCGTTCCCAGAAGTTTCAGTTAACTATCCATCCAGCGTGGCAAAGCTAGCAAACGTTTTATCTTAAAGAAGATGACCAAAAACTCCATAAGGAAATACACATATTAAAGTGCATATCAGTGTATGCGCATCTTGAATAGTTAACAACGACAAAAAATTACTACTTACATTTCCGCATCGATAATACATAACGCCAATACAATTTCCAAAATCATTTGGATGTTACAATAGGTTGGATATAAGACAATTAAGGGTTTCTTAGCAGATTAAATTTCCAACCTTTTACCTGTAACTTCAAGGACGTTTAAACGAAGCGGTAGGTCGATTTATAGGGCCAATAGGTATAAGTACTCCGCGTAACCCACCCTTTGCTGTTTTTTCCATTTGTCATGTTAAGCTTCACTTTTCGCTGACGTGTTGGGGCGTACATATGACTCATCTGACGAGAAAAAGCGACTTGCAGGTCCACCTCAATGATTATTAACGCCAGAGAATGTAAACAACACGGCAATTACTGGTAGAGATTGGTTTCTGCATCGCTGATGCGACGAAATGCCCGTCGGACCGTGGCCCGCCCCAGGTTGACCGCTTCCTTAGCGCACTCACTCGACTACAAAATTGAGGACGTTTTCTGTTAACAGCCGCGAATCATTTTGGAGTGTTCCCTTCTCACGCAGGGTCGTATTTAAGGGAGGGGGGTCCAATGGGTCCCTCCAAATGAATTATCATTTCAAGCTTTTAATACTTAGTTCAAATAGAACAGTTTAAAATAAATCGAAAAAGTTTATTCACTGTCAGGCAGACATGAAGTTAAGAGATAAACGAAAGTTACTGCACAGCAGCTGTAGAACTCATTAAAATACACAAATAATGTCAATTACAATAATGTATTACAAAGTTAACTAATTCCGATATGTTATAATTTGTTGATTAGAATTCCCAGATACTTACTTAAAATTATGTAATTTTTAACTTCTAAGTTCCTATTCCCGTTTTCATTCCAGAAGAACTAATACTTCAAATGTATCAATCAGTGGTTCGCTTTTTAAATCTCTGATTACTGCTTATATCACTTTATCCCAGGTATAAGAACAACAAATGTGCAATGTGAAAGGCCCTTCTACAGACTTTATCCAAAGAAACAAGACAAAAACAAACTTTTCTAAGAACAATTGGTAGAAGCTTGGGTGGAGAAAGTCATGTGAATATAATATATTACATATGTTTTTATTTTTTACTAACATGATAAAAACACACCCCTGATTAATTATTTATTAAAAGCCAATAATTCAACATAGATTTTTTTGGAACCCCGTAAATTGACTTCTAAATACGTTGGATAGAGTCAACATGAAAAATTCAATGCCATGGCCGGGATTTGAACCACGGATCTCCTGGTTTCCGTCCAGTCGCTCTTAACCTTTGAGCTACCATGGTCAATGTGCCGTCTTGACATTAAATTCTCCATTTGACTTATATATTTCCCCGGTAGACCACTAGGGGCTCTCGCATCCGAGATACACCGTTTGTGGCGACTTACTATTGTAAGTACTTAAGTCCCAGGCTTCATTATTTAACTCTTATTATTTTAGTTAATTGATGGAAATTAACCATTTCTCCACACTAGCCGTATATAGGCTAAGGTATTTGATGGTGTATCTCGGCACGTTGACCATGGTAGCTCAAAGGTTAAGAGCGACTGGACGGAAACCAGGAGATCCGTGGCTCAAATCCCGGCCATGACATTGAATTTTTCATGTTGACTCTATCCATCAAATACCTTAGCCTATGTACGGCTAGTGTGGAGAAATGGATAATTTCCATCAATTAACTAAAATTCTAAATACGTGCCTGTTCTCACGTGACGACTGGCATCCAGCTACACTCATATTAGTTTCATTCTGCTCTTCCTTGTGAATTAAAAAGATCTATTTTAGTGGAATCTGTAATAAATTATTATTCTAAGCATAAGTAGAGAAGGTTGTTATGAACTTTCACCTTCCATGAAGCTTACATGTGCCAGTTGAAAATTTAAACAGAGTACGTAATACAATATCAAGTTATTTTGAAGAAGATAAAAAGTGTAAAAAACCAAACTTGTGAATAAACGAATTAAAGTAAACAATTACACAAACCAAAAATGCTTATTATACCTATATTATATTCTAGTGTATTAGGTATTCTGGAAAAAAATATAATATTCTCATTTCTTAATGATGATGATGATGATGATGATGATGATGATGATGGTGATGCCATTATAACTATGAACTGAGCTTTTGTATTCTCCATATTCTACATATCACCAAGTTTATAGTGCTATAAAATTTGGAATGATTTCTGAAGTCATGTATTTATCGCTTTACAAACCTAATATTCAAATTCTTTTTCTTGTTAATGACTAATACACATATTACTCTAAAATAGCATCCTAGCTCTTATTAATGTATTGAACTATGACCGGATCAACGTCGATGCACTGTGTTACCGCAGTATCTGTCATTACCCCTACCTGTTGTATAAAATTATGCCGGCCTTTGTGTCCGCATCAGGAGGAAAACTTGTTGGTGACAGTTCGGTTGATGTTTTGCCTCGGGGTACGAACCTGGTTTTATTTAATTTGTGAAATTAACGTAGGGAAAAATTAGCAAACAAAAGTAGCACGTGCATTTCATGTTTTGGCCTCGTGTGTGGATTTAAAACACTACCCTTAGGAGAAGCTTTGCAAAATTTTATAGAAGGAAATTAAAATGTTGTGGTGCAAACTTCACGGTGCTGAGTTGTGATTAGCTTATGTTAACTGGAATACAGAAATAAGCAAATGAAGGAATTAAATTTTTCATTCAACTTGCAACCTATAACGTTAAAAAATGGCTTCAGTGTGAGCTCTGAGATTTATTTTTCTTTTCACAATTGGACGACTAACGGATGTTATCATATTTAATTAAACATTCCTACCAAATTGAACAGTATATTGTATAATCTGAAGAGAGTAATTACTGAAACATTAAACGGAAAGGTTGATTAGAAGATTCTCTTTTATAGATAAATTATAATTAAACCAAATATTTCAAACTCAGTAAACAAAATGAAAGATCAAGTAATTGTATCATTAATATGTAATAGAATCAGTAACTGAGTTTAAATAACTTGCAACAAAGCTAACCCCTAACACCCTGTTAGAGAAAACTAAGCAAAGAGCTTTTAAGAGAAATTAAGCCTACTATATAAACCAAACTTTTGTCTGTCCAAACAAAACTTTATACATCAGACGACCTAAAGGCCAGTCGTCCCCATATCTACCTGAAACTTGGGATTTATAGAAATAATTAAACACAAACCAATAATTTTCGGAAAGATAATTTTGTGGAGTATTTCTGCCACAGTTAAACGAGAATTTAGGGGGCAAATACAAAATTAAAGCAAATTCAGAGATAAATAGATCAGAAACCAAAGCATAGATAGACACAATAGATACAAAAAATAGTGAATGTGTTAGACGGTGCAAATGTAGTATAAGTAATTACTGGAGAAAGTAGGAGTAAATTAACATAGACGTCATTCTAAAAACTGGTGTTAGCAGAGGAGATTTACAAAATGTCTCTTGTCCTTGATATCTATAAGACTAAACCCTTAACAGAATAAGAATGAAACATAAAATCACAAATACGTAAACTTAAAACATAACAAATCCAGCGTAGGGGACCTTATGAAAACCTTAGGATCCAATTTGCACATTTAAGTATACACTTGATATATTGAGGATATTCTAGAAGCAAGTTAACAAAGCAAGAGTTTACATGTTTAATGTGAGCTTTAATGGGATACACTTGAGTCGTGTACTGCATTATATACAACAATTTACTGAACATTTAATGAAATAGGGAAAATTAGATATGTTACATTCAGATGACTTTCTCCAGTCACTATTGCACTTTTGTATAGCTTCTACACCGTATTCTTTCAAAAACATTATTTTAGACATTTCAAGTTATTTCAAATAAAAGTTTTAATTAGTGGTTTAATTGCACATTTCGTTGTAGTACAAAAAATGTTTAACGCCCGCTTTTACTACATACGGCATCGCAGGCGGTGACACTGATGATACATGAGATGAAGATGGAGCACCGATGGAATGAGATGGCGGGGAAAACCGGAGGTCCCGGAGAAAACCCGCCCCAGCGCCGTGTTGTCCACCACGAATCTCACTTTGCGGTCACCTGGGATCGAAGCCGGGCCGCCTTGGTGAGAGCCAAGTGCTCTAACCACTGGGCCACTGCGCGGCCGTTGTAGTACAAAGGTTACATAGGAGGCTGAAGAGATAATCTTTTAAAAGACGGGTTATTACATGCTGCTTTAAATGCCTATTCTCTTCCCATGACATCACGAGAGACAGTGAATGAATAATGGCAAAAATGACAAAAAGTGTTGAAAAATGAATAGCAAGAATAGCTCGCAAGTGGCTAATGACACAAGGTTATTTTAAACAAAATGTATGAATGTTCTTTGAATGGCTTCACATGCCATTCACAGAACATTCAGTGTATATATGTGATATTCTAATCAAAATTGCTTGAACTAGTTTTAAAAGAATCGAAGTTAAGGCGGACTATATGTCAAAAGTTGCTAAACTGTGAAATGTTTAACTATAAATTGGAATCTACTTTTAATTATATATTTATAGATACGATTGGATTGGATTGTTCGGTGGGGATTCGGTACCTCGAACAGACTGGTCTTTTGTACCTATGTCCCAAGTGGGGTACCACCGGGAGGAAGAAAGAGGGGAGAGAAAACTGAGGACTGCCGACTATACATAAAAATAAACCAAGGCATAATATCCACCGATATTAAATGCATCCAATTTTTGCAGATACAGATCATATTACGGAACCTAACTACCTATCTAAACTAATCTACTGCTATTTCCAGTAGCTTACAATCTAATCCTATTTCTGCTGAACAGTCCTAAAAAAAAAGGGTTGATAATTTTAAATATATTTTTCCTCACATTACAGTGTAGAGGCCTACAATCTCCTAGATAGAAACTCCCTGGCAGTCCAGGACCATCGCCATCTCACCTACCGTGGCCCCGAAACAGGAGGAGAAAGTGTTCCTCAAAGCATATCATCCCGCCGACACTTTTACCCTGAAATGAACCACCAAATGATATATGATATGAAATAATAATGGAAGTGAAATTCAGGGAATTAACCTACCCAGCTTTCGCCTAGTGACCTGGAACCCCCCCCCCCCCCCGCGAAAAAACCCATGGGTCAGGTAGGTCGACCAAGGGAGTCGAACCTACCTCTCCCGAATGCGGGAAACAGACGAAACCGCCTGAGCCATATCGCTCGGGATAGATACATTACTTAAATTTTAGATATATATATTTTATAAACTATACATTTGTCATTCTGTGCCTTGAATTTTACATCATTTCATACACGAAACATCTTAACTCCTACGCACATTAGTAGAGATCGAACATTGCTTGAGCATGTCATTTGGGAGAAGTATTGACCAACGAACTGTATTACTATATCAACACCACTGCTTTTAAACACACTTAAAGCCATTGATCTTGGTCGGGAAAGAGTACATCAGCGGCTAACCAAATGTGCCTTCCAGAAGTTGGTACATCCAGGGTGGCTGATAAGTCCATGCCTGGTATGGCCGTGAATAATACGAAATGGAATGCAGTGGTGAAAGGGATGATAGAATAATACACGAAAAAAATTATTCTGTAGGTTGACTGGCCTCGGGATTTGAGCCCTAGGGCTCCTTAACACTAGTTACACTCTTGTCGCAGGTTCACCTCTTTCGGCATAGTACTGGTATAAGGCTTAATTTGGTCATTATGTCTAGGTTTGAAAATGAAACTCCCTTGACTTTCTATTACTTGGTGAAGAAGCTATCAAGGCCATTATTTAGCAAAAAGTTCTATTTATTTAAATGAGGTTGCAATACATATAAGTAGGTACTTGGAGAGAGTCTGTCAAGGTAATAATGTCTTTATGGAAATAAAGCTTCATTAATGTCCGACTCGGATATGCAATTTTTCTCTGTCGACAAACCGAGCTTGCTACGTTTAACATATCCGGTTCCCTTATTTCTAACAAGGGATTTTAATGACGTCTGTCTCATGCGCTTTTCCTCCTACTTTTGAATATTAAAGACGACGGACATTACCAATGATTTATTAGAGTTACTTTGTCTTCTAAACAACAACCTTATGCACTACCGTCGAATTTGAGTCTACATGTTCCATAAGGCTGAGGTGCAAAACTTGCTAATAATTTTATTTTATTTATTACTTTGATACATCATTGCAGCATCCAGAGGAACGAAAAAATTAAATTAATTGTAAAAATGAATCCATGGAAACTTTAATTGGATTAAGCAATAAAATAATTTAAGCAAGTAACCAGTTTTATATATCTTGGAATATCATTCAGATATTTGGATTAAAATTCAGGAATAAATCGATTGATGAAATAGTTTAACGACATTTCCAAACAGATTTCTAGAAGTACACAATTAAAACTTGACAACGTATACGAAAACAGATCTCAGTATTTGTAAGTGAAATTGTGATACTGAACAGTAAAAATAAGCCAGTGTTGGTGTAGCTCAGATTTATATTTTACTATCAGTTTATTCGTTTCACAAAAAAGGAACAACAAAAAAAATTAAGTGTTGGGAATATATTGGATGAAATTATACTTCACGAACAACACTGGCTCCAAGATGTTGAAAGTAATAGTTTCTTAGATATTCTAAATTCGTCAAGAAACAACTCACGTGAAAAATAGACAAGGCATAAGGCAAGAAAATGGCGATAGCAACAATACTGTCACCCGAACGTCGGAACTCCCTATAGAACCGGCCGGCAGTAGGGCCAGACGGGAAGCATTTAGACCACGCCTACCCATTTGTCTCGTGTCACTAACTGAAGGGATGATTAGGAGAGCGGCGCGAGCACTGTACCGTCTCTTTCCCCTCCCACCAGACGTCTCGAAACCTCGGGATAATTGTGCGCGCCGCGAACCTTCCAGAAACGGCGATCTTCCCTATATAAGGCCTGTAGTTGGCGAGTTCAGTTCAGTTCTTGGCAAGCAGCTGTGAGGAGCGCCGAGTGAGGGAACGGACTGTAAGACTGTGTACGTACATCGGAGGAGTTGACGTAATTGCGAGTGCAGAGTGGACCTGTGACAGACGAACTGGTGAATTGTAATTGTGTATGCTACGTAATTCTATGTAATCGGCAAGTGTTCCAACTGTAATTTGGTGGAAATAAAGAACATTTTGAGTTTGTGCAATTGGACTTTTAATTTCACGAACCCACAAAGTTACAATACTTAATCTGAGATAAAGGGAACGGGATAAATATTAAATCTTATAATGTTCATAATGATGAACACTGACAAAAATAATTACAAAATAGACATCTAAAGTTTTGATTTATTTGTATAAATCTATACCTTGCATACATCCTGATGAAGTTTCGAGAAGTAACTCTAACTTCAGTTCTGCCCACACGTTTTAGGCCTCTTCGATTATGTGTTGTTCTTGAATATGTCTGGATAGCTGACGAAAGAAATGCCAGTCCTACTTCATGTTTTTATTTTTATTTTATTTTTATTTTATTTTTATTTTTAGTAATTTTTTGAAATAAAATAATTCAGCATAATCGACTTATTTATTACTACAATGGTCGGACCTTAAAATTTATATTTAAAGTGTGTAATTATATGGAATTCTTCCTCTATCTGAATATAGTCTCTCTCTCGCTCACTCTCTGCTCTCTTTCCGTAAGTATTTATGTTCGTCTTCATGTTCACTAAGAATAAGTGAAGGTCAAAATGGCACATATGTAACACATAATAAGAAAACATAGGAATATCTGTTTTTATTGTGCAGTTTTTATTTTCAAATGATAAATAGTTTGGCATAATTTTTGAGACAAATGTTATTTATAAAGTTTGAGATGATGAAGATGTACCTATAGAAAGACATAGTTTAATAATGTGCTTTTAGAGCATTACAATGATACATGCTGTATGGGGAGAGAAAGGTAGCGAAAGCAATGAGGAGGGGGGGGGGGTGAGTAAGAGAGACTATAAGATGAGCGGGGAAGCAGGATGATGTGAATGCGTGAAAGACAAGATACCTAGATGAAGATTAGAGCGAGCGAGAGTATAGGGATAGAGGCAGAAGTGGAGGGCAGAGAGAAAGAGAGAGAGAGAAAGGTGAGAACAGAGTAATTTTTGCATTGAATGCAATACGCTGGACAGAGATGAGCTTCCGTTATGTTAAAATAGTAGTAAAACATTACAACTCCCAGCTCTATCCGCGTTATCACATTAAATATGGAAATTCCTCTTTCTCTTTCTCTTCCCCTCTCCTCATTCTATCTCTCAGTATTTCCCAGTATTTAGGCGTTTCGAACTACCAAAATCTGGAAACTTAAGAATCGTTCGCACAGCACCTTCCGCCATCAATTAAGGCTGCCCTTCTTGCTACGAGGGTCGTTTGATTAGTCTGATATACCAAGAATTACACACACACACACACACACACACACACACACACACACACACACACACACACACACACACACACACACACACACACACACACACACATACACACACACACATACACACATACACATACACACACACACATACACACACACATACACACACACATATATGATACACTTGGTTCAACGATGTTCCAGCTTTTCCATCTCACCGGAGAAATAAGTTCCATCGAGGTCTGCAAAATACTCGTTGACGGTAATTATCACTTCTTCATTTGATGAAAATTTCTTACCACTAAGGCAAATTTTCAAGTTTGGGAACAGGAAGAAGTCACTTGGGGCTAAATCTGGTGATTATGGTGGATGAAGAACCAATTCAAAACTCAACTCAAGCATTTTCGCCATTGTGATTGCTGATGTGTGCGACGGCGCCTTATCCTGGTGAAAGAGCACATTTTTGCGTTTCAATCTCGGACTGTTTTCAGTCAACTCATGTTGCAAACGATCCAGCAATGAAGCATAATAGGCTCCAGTTATGGTTCTGCCTTTTTCCAAGTAATCTATGAGGATTATTCCTTGAGAATCCCAAAAAGTTGTGACCATCACCTGACCAGCTGACAAAGTTTACCTTGATTTCTTTGGTGGACTTTCACCGGCCTTTGTCCATTGTTTTGCCTGCTGTTTTGACTCTGATATGCAATGATGGATCCAAGTTTCATCCAGGAGACAAATCGGTGCAAAAGGTCCTGCGGATTGGGATTAAACATCGCCAGACATTCGATGGAAGTGTTCTTCCGAATGCGTTTTTGGTCGACTGTGAGCAATCGCGGCACCCATCTTGCACACAACTTTGTCATTGTCAATTCTTCATGCAGGATATTGTGCGCCCGCTCAGTTAAGATGCCTACACTACAGACATCTCATGAATTTTGACTCAGCAGTCTTGCATAACCAGATCTCATTAGTGTCCCATGTGGTGACCTCATTTGGGTGACCAGGGCGCGATTTATTTTCGGTGCTTCTACGAACATGTTTAAATTCATTGATCCAAACGTAAATGGTCTTCAATGTTGGTGTAAAGTCCGCCTGAACTTCATCCAATTCAGTTTTAACTTATGCGGCAGTCCAGCCCTTCAAATGAAAATGCTAAATAAGTGCACGAAACTCTGTTTTTTTTTTTTTTCATTTTCAATAGCAGCTATCACGCTGACCGGTCTAGATGGCTGTCAACAATGAACTGTATTTTGTAGCTCACAGATTTTCTGTTCAATCTTTTCAATAATCAAGCTTACCACCCACAAAATTGCAACAAAGAATATCTAAACCTTCATGGAAATTTATCAAGCTTACGAATCGACCCTCGTACCTCACCTCATTTCTTCTTTCAGGAGGAAGTCGTAGTGCGTACTGTAGGATGAAACCCTCATTCACTTCTAATTTATATCCATCCTAAACATGAACAAATTAACATTACGTTTTATAGAAATATTAGCGCGAAAAAGTTTATACACTTAAGTAAATTTACTTCCTTTGTCATGAAACAGACCTAATGTAGGCGTAACAATTTCCCGCCTCGCCTAAAACCTCGATGGCTATCAGGTAGAGCGTGTGGGTACAGGAAGAGATGAGGAATATTGAATGACAAAGTTTAGTATGGTCCGTATTCAAAGCCAAATAGTAGTTTCTCGTTAAAGACTCTAGTAAACCTATTCCGTTATTCTGGAGGATCTCAATCGGGCAGAACGGTCCCATTGTAGAAATTTCGTGAAATCCTTGAAGCATACCCGCGGAAGCTCCTGGCTGCTTTAAGAACTTAGTTGAAACATTCCTTCACGTCTCAGTTGTACTCCACCATCTCCTTGTTCTTAAGCTGTTTTTTTTTCTTTGTCGACAAGATTCTGTTTAGCCTGTCTTGCGTCGCGTTTTTCGACAAAGTGCAGCCAACTGGCTCGAGAACCCTGCATGTCCTAGCGGTTATGGAAGTGTGACCAGCAATACATAGCTACTGCAAAAAATGTAGCTCGGTTTTCCCCTCTGGCAGTTAACAAGAAATATCCCAGTAACACAAGCACCTTTCAATATTTTCAGCTTCCATACTTGACTCAGATGGTTCCATGGAGCCCAAGGCAGTGTACTGCTGCTGATAACCGAAATATTCTCAAAAATTATTTTGAGGTCCTTTTGGAAATAGTTCCAAGGAAATTATAGCAAGGAGTATCAATAGATACTAATGGTATGGCAACTACAATGTAGGCAGAGCTTATTACCATTACCGGATGCGTTAATGGTGACAGCAGGTTGCCAGCATGCTACCACAACTATGTATATACTGTAATAAGAGTTTAGAACTGTAGTGACGCTTTAAACATCCATATAATACTTTATTTGGCCATCTATTACAAAGGTGAGGGGAATTTTGTCTTAATTACGTTTCAAAACACATCAGTATACTTTTATCTACTATAAAACATAGAGATTTTAATTACTCATATTTGGTAAGAAGAAGAAGGATTCTGGAGCATAATCGAAAACCTTAACTTTAAAACGAAGAATTTTCTCATTCAGGTTAGCTGAATGTAGTCAATGACTGTATCAAAGGAAGCTATGACAGTGCTGATTTTATTTTCATTTCCATTCTCCAATATTAAGTTATACTGGACGATGAGTGAAATGGGTGAAACGATGCACAAATGAGCTCCATAGAGTTTAGAGTTACTCGACATTCAACTTTCAGGGTAAGCGAGGATGCCAGAAAATTCTTATCAAATAACTTTCCCTGACCGGGATTCGAACTTGGGATCTCATGAACGTGAGGCAGACATCTTAGCCGAGGCGGGCTAATAGCTGATAATTATGTTAATTGTAATTAAATCGGCCAATTGTAAAAGTACCAAGTTTAAAAGAAAGTTTTTGAACTAAATATAAACATTCTTATTTAAATTATTAGTTTGTAACAAACTGCCATAGGTATAGAAACACACAAAGAAACGTAATTGAAATTCTGCACATGTCATACATGTGCAATACGGTTTTATTAGGTTAGTTAACTGTAGTTCCCACAAGCTAAACTTCTTTAATCCAGAATAATTTGAATTAATGTTCCATTGTTACTATTTAGTGACATCGAAACTTTAATGATGATAAGCAATAATGTTATCAAGTGACAGTTTTCTGTACCATATACCTGTGCTACTAAGGCAGTATTGTTCTTAACAAAAAATTCCAGATTGATATTCTCAATATATACATTACGTTAATCCCCTAATCCTCTTAACCCATTTTTAGAAAAAGGTTGGCTTGAGCTTTCGTGAGCATCTGTATATTTCATAGGTCAGAAATGTAAAGTCGGATAAATTCCAAACTTGATATTTAAGAATGTTGTCCAGCATACGCAGAGTGAGCCCAGATTTTCAACATTTGATTGTGTGTTAGGGTTATTGCATAGCATTTGATATGGACAATAGAAGCCTTATATGCATTAGGACATAGTTCTACAAACTGCACACATCTTACAGTGTTCCAGTTTATTTTAGAAAACGTTAATTCCTCTTTTGCAGTGAACCCTGCACTTCAATCTCTGATTTGTAGCCATGGAGAGAAGGCATGCATCTACCTAATAAATCAGAAAATTCAATGAAGACTTATATTTTTACATTAAATATATACTCTTCTAAAGTTATAGATTCAAATATTAAACACAAGAAGCTGCTGCCAGGAGTTTATCTTTTAAATTCTGCAGTGATTGGTACTTTTTCCTCCAAATTAACAGAAAACTGGCTGCTACTTATTCTTTCTGATAAATAAAAACTATATAGTATGATAGAAGTGTGTAGCCACGTTTTCAAAAAAATTATTTCCAGCCTATTGATGATAGGAAGTTATGAACACCAACCGAAAATGTTTCTAACATGGTTGTGCACCCGGTACAGGCTGCTGATGACTCTGGTCTGTAATGAGTTGCAAGAGCCTCTCGTCCATTAGCGCGCCCAACTGCATTGACTAATGAGCCTCAAGTATCTTCCCGAGCATGTGTGGGTCATAATAAAACCCATAATGCTGGAACATGATTTACTTATCCCACATACTTCAAGCAAGCCAGCGAGATTGGTCTAGGGAAGAAGCGATTATTGATTCCATACAGGGGGTACTCTCATAAAAGTTCTCCTTGTCGTAAAGGAAGTGAACAAAATCTGGTAATAAAATGGTAGGAAGCTAAAAAATAAGCTATTGAGGCCTTGAATTTTTCGTATTTCAAGTAAAACGTGCGTGGTTTGACATTAAAAATGTCTACCAACAAATGCGCAGAATTTACGATATACTAGCTGAGGAGTAAAAAATCACGACAAAGAATATTTCAGTTTCTTCTACGAATCTTGGACTTCTGATCAAAATGTCAGGATAATGCTGAATGTTTGATATACAGATAGTTTTCTGTCATAAGGCAGGTTCTTTGCAATAGCTTTAGCTTCTTCCAAACTTCTCTGTTTTCGTTTTCCTTTTGTTTTATGATCACCTATGATAGTCATATTGTCTCTGTTTTGATAACTTTTTCTGCTCCGAGCATTTTTCGTATGCACAATTCATTTCAATGCATCTATAAACGGCCTTCAAACCATTCCTCTCATTTTTCTTCTTCATCTTCTACGCTTCAGGGATGAGGCATTACACCTTTCCGTCTTTGCATTCTTTCTATTCCCATTTTTTTCTAGGACGACCATTGTGTCTTTTCCTACTGGTTTGCATCTATTCATTAAAAAGACATCCTTTCTTCACTCATGCTGTTCGTGGGCTCTGTCCACCATATTGTAGTGCAATTTATAAATATTGAGAGTTCTTCATTTCTTGTTAAGTAAAGTTATATTATCTTATTATTAAGTCCAGTACACTCTTTAAAATACTTGAAAATTTCATTTCTGCAATTTGAATTTTCTGTTTGTTCTTTCGTTTGATTATCCACGAATCACTGCCACACTGCGCTCAGGTTCTCTTAAGTAATTTTTAATATTAGGTGCATCTATTTTTTCCATTCTTATAAGATCATCTAAATATATATGTATTGGATTTGTAGATGGATGAAAGGGCTTCCGATTTAGTTAAAACCTAAATGTATAATAACCATAGAATATTTGATGGATAGAGTCAACATGAAAAATTCACTGCCTATATTCTTAGCCTATATATGGCTAGTGTGGAGAAATGATTAATTTCCATCAATTAACTAAAACCATAGAATATGTTTATATACTTTTAATTATATCTATAATATGCCGGAGGTATCCCCGTTTTCCATAATTTTTCATAAAAGTCATATTCATAAAACCCAATGCCCTCTCAAAGTCAGTAAAGCCAATAGGAGTCTCTAAATTTACTTCTCGTCTTTTTTAAATAAAAGTCGTTTAGTACTAAAAACTTTACTGCTGTATGGGCCTATTCTTTGAAATACAATTTCATTATTTATTTTGTAAAACTATTCTCCATGTATAGTTTTAAAATACTTCCAAATGCTGTACTCACATTTTCATTTCTTATATTTTAAAAATGAAAGCACTATGCTTCACTATTTTCTTTTACTTCAAAGAGTTCAAAAAGAAGTATATCTGCTTAGAGAATTACAGTCATTTAGGTTGTGCTGCATTATCTGCAAATGCATGAAGTAAATCCTTAATTCTATACCCTTCATAGGTATATAAACGACATTTGCTACTTGAATGGTAACTCATTACCACTCAGCAGTAAAATATAACAGGTAATACTCTGTTAATGTACACAACTCACTATTGCTTAATTAGTGTGATAAATTGTTAATTGCTTCACTTTTATCTCCGAAAGTAGGCATTTACCTCGTTTGCTCCAACCTAGGCTTCACGTCTTGTTCTTGGTGAAAGAACAAACTACATTATTGCTAGATCTATTATGGAAAGAAGTATCGTCATTATCGTCATCATCATCATTATTATCATCAAGTGAAATTAAGCCATAGATCTTTAACAAAATTTTTGTTAAGCATTAGTAAAAAATGTCTTTCACATTTGATTTGTAGTTCGGCAGTTTCGTGCGTGTTTTTCTGTAGAGCTGTTTTCATAAAGTGAGAAACAGAGTAATGAATTAATAATTCATGTTCACTGGAGACCCGTGGTCATCAATCATAGTTTGGTGAAACTGAATTCAGCTGGTGGTTAAAGATGTGTTGAATATTTGGTACAAGGGGAAGGCTACTCGCTTGTGTTAATGTTTATGGAAGAGCCAGTAGTACTAGATGCCGAAAACCACTTCAGCATTTAATTTATGGGCCTTTTAGCAGGAAATATCATCGCACTGGTTTCTCTACTTTTACACACATTTGCACTATCAAAAAGTAAGATATATAAGAGATTATATAAAATTAAACCATTTTCTTTTGAAGAACAGTGTTTAGAAATGCATATGTATATTTAATAACGGAAGTATTGCATTCTATTCAAATATATGATAGCCATATTTAACAAAAAAATACGTTTTGAGACACCTTGAATCCAAAAATAGCACATTTAGGAAAAGGTCTGTTTGTGTTTTCTTTTTTCAAAAGTTTCCGCAGCTCCAACCAGACCTTTATGTAAGCATTATTTATTTATTTTTATCAGAGATATTGTCGATTTTATTAAAGTAATCTACGTGTAAGACATTTGTATGACTTAAGATGAATTTCCTAAGCAAAACCTTTGAAGTCTGTTTATTCTAAATGGCATTTACAGAAAGTAAGAGAAGACAATATCTTGTTTAAAAAGGAGTACATGTAAACAATTTTTTTTGTGAAGTTAAACCATTACTGAAATATTCTTTATTATTTGCTTGAATTTTCAAATACCTATACCATTTCAAATAATCACTCTAATTTTTTCTCCTGGTCATGTAAAACGTATGAAATTTTAAAGTCATCACATAGCGATCCGCTCTTTAAAGAATTGAGTGTAGCTTTAGCCTACTGATACAATAAAATGTTTGTATGAATGTTTATCTTTCTTAAAGAGTAGACAAAAGAATAAGCTATTGTTAGTATATTTTGCAGAAGAATGGTCAGTGAAAATGACGTGATTTCAACATAATTTTTTTTCAAATACCTTTAAAATTAATACTGAAAACATGTAACATCCTTTACTGAAGAAAGCAGTGCCTTTTTTATTTTTTTATTGGATGGATTCAATCAGTACTAGAAAATATATACCTAAACAGAATTTGATGTAAACACATGTACAAAATGCATTGCTCTACATTCGTAATAGAAATAAATGTAATAAAAGTTATCTTAACATGTGCTTTAGTCTAGTTATTTTCAGTTTCTTTAGTTTTAAAATTGATTACCTTCTGAGTTTATATCAAAGCTTTGGTCACCCAAATTAAGTATAAAATCCTTAACCTTAACCCTAAGCAAATATATTAAAACTATAAAAGAAAGACATGATTTCATTGTACAACGTATTAAATGTATAAAAGGTTTACGACTATGATGACAAATGTTTTTGTAGTTCTCACATTAGTTCTAGCAAAGTTGTAGGTTATTTAATAAATGATACCCTAAAGTAAGGAGAAGACAAAACTAAAGTGAAGTCTGAGCAACTGGTATCGCTTACTATCCGACCTTTAAGAAAAATGACAGAAAAAAATCAAAAATAAAAAAAAAATTAGTTATAATATCTGTAATTAGAAATATCTTAATTTAATTGCTTTTATTCTATTTGCAATCCATCACAGATGATTTAAGTTAATTTTTCCGTGTATAAGCGTTTTGGCTTCAACTTTAAATTTGTTTTTATGATATACTTTAGATGCTTACTAAAGGTTAGTATGCTTCTTATTATTCAATAGTTGTTATTAATTGAAATATTTTCAACCATTTTTTCAAGCTTGCACTAGTTTATTGTCTGTGTTATTTATGAAATGTTTACATAGTCTTTGAATAATTGTTTAAATATTAAATATTTTCACGTTTGTTTTGTAAGGAGGACTTTTCCTAAATCTCTGAAACTTAGTTCAAAAGATTAAGAATTGCGAAATATTGACTAACAAAATGGAAGTTTGTACTGGCATTCCCTTATACATCAATGGTTCAACATTAAAACAGTATCTATGTATGTAGGTACGTCATGAAGTACCAATACTTTTATAATTCAGGAGTGTTTCACTTTATTTTAGCATTGAGCTTAAGTTTCACCAAACATGTTATTAACAGACAGGTCCGGAATGCTGGTTTATTTTAATTGTATCCTCTATGGGTTAATTTTAAACATTTTTCAAGTAGGAGTGGTTAGATTCACCTTTTGTTAATCCTTTGAATATACTTGTACACCTGTGGATAGAGAGAAATCCTGGGGTATGAATTCATCTGGTGTAAGGCAGATTTCCTGGAGTGAATGAAATTCCAAATGGAACTAACTAGAGGTAACAGTTCAGTGATATAGCTGCAAAATTTCCAACAAATTGGAACAAAGCAGATAAGAAAATTTGGAGCTCAAAGATGAGCAGTTCTATGGAAGGAAGCTAGGTAAATAATTTAATATATAGATAGGCAAAATTTTGGTCCAGATTTAGAGATAACTGATTTAGGACCACATAGAGTAAAAATGACTAACTTTTCGTTGCTGAGACGTTATGCTATTCACGTATATATAGACACACACAGACATACGCACACATAATTCTTGAACCTTTAAATAAAAATACTTGTTTAAATTCAGCGATCTTCGAAGTATATATTTCCGCTTTATTCTCAATGTGGAATGTTTAAGCGCAATGCAATGCTTCCTCTAATTATTATTTCACGTTTAAGCTCAGCTATGAAGAACAGTTCTTGTGAGATTTGAACCTCGGACCTACTGTTTATAACCCGAGTATTAATAACTTTTTGGAGGGGTAATTTATGTCCTCCAACGTTAAGTCATATCGGACGATGAATGAAATGGTCGAAATGTTGCTGAAATGGGCCCAGGGTCCATGGAGCTTACAGCTACCCGACATTCGTCTTTGAGGATAAGGGAAAACCGCGGAAAGAACCTTATCCAGGTAACTCACCCTGACCGAGATTCGAACTCGGGACTTCTTGAACGTGATGCAGACACGCTACCATCTACGATACCGAGGCGGGCATTAATGACTTAGGCCACCCTTGTCGGCGTACTGTTTTCCTGGAAGTGAAGATTTCCTTGTTTCCAAAAGATATACTTACTCATATACTTTGTTTCGTGCAAGAACATATATTTTGTCACCAGCAAGGGACTAAACTGAAAGACGGACAAAGTATTGTCTAAAAGATAATATCAGCTAGAGGCATTCGGGGACATACCAGGTGGGAAGTTGTATATTTTAAACCGTTGAGACTGATGCGTTGCTTGCCGCTATCTTTAACATCGCTTGTCTTCCTAGGTAACAAATGCGCCCTCGGCAAATATTCCCAAATTGATATAAATGGGACTCACTTGTGCCAAACACCAAACTGAAGGGAAACAAGCTTTTCAAAACCCGTGGCTACCTGAAACAGTGGCGTTGCCTAAATGGTCACATGGTTTCCTAGTTTTCTGATATGTAGTAGATTACAGAAAAGGAACCTGAATTTCACAGGAATTTCTCTATTCACTTTGTTTTAAGTTAGCTTCTACAAACAGTTCCTAAGCAATCGTTGTGTATATTTTTAATTCAGCGCCTTATGGAATCTCTATGTTCAACAGGTCCTAAATTATAGAATAATAATTATTGTAACTTAAGAAAAGATTAATTAAGAGAAATAAAATATTCTATCTCGAAGTTAGTTTTCATTAGCAACAGAATTACATTGAATGATAATGACATTTTTAGGTTGTTAAACTGTAAGCCTCTTCTATTGCCATGCCATGCCATGAGGTGCTAGTTGGCTGTATTTAGCCAGAAGGTTTTTGCTGCGTGCCCACCCGTTAAGGGTTTTACCGCAGATAAGGTATTTGAATTCTGGATATTGTAGGATGAGTTGTGGGTTTTGAGATTTGAGTTGTTTTATGAGGTTACAATTTTGTACCTTGGGGTTGAAGGACTGGATGCAATGCCTTGCACCCTGGTGTTTTAATTTTGATTAAATTTGGGAAAACAATTTAATGCCAAATAGCTTGGAAAAATTATGTGGAGCTCAGCTTTAGCTGCTGTTCGGATTAGCTCCTGGGTTATCTCGCATGTCCGCAAGCCATGCGGGGTAACCGGTGCAGTCTAGAACGGCGTCTATTGGGGTCATAATCTCCCAGTGATCTGACGAGGGTGCTTCTATGTGTAGGTAAAGTAGCGTAATTTTGATGCCCGGCGGAAAATTCCGGTTCAGAATCCTCAAACTTTGCTTCAAGCCCACCTTTGCGAACGTTTGCTACTTACTAAAGGATCCTTAAAAGAAAAAAACAAGTAGGTAGTGGTGCTGGCGACTTTTATGCAGAAATAATGTTGGTTTATTTCCCTTCAAATGGCTGCTGACTACACTGTAATTATCTCCAAAATATGACCTTATCATAGTAATAAGCATAGACATGACCAAAAATCTGAAAAAGTGAGAAATATGGTTTTTAAGACCCAATAGAAATTGTATAATTTTCACCAGAAGACAAGTATGTATGTTTTTAATTACTTAAAACTCAGATTATATACTTTATTAAAAATATGAGATGTTATAGGAATCCGTCACTTCGTCATGACTTACACTTCAAGAAGTTTAGAGGAAAGCGAATCCTTGATATTTAATCAACTCGATAATTTCGCGAGAAGCAACGGAATAGCGACTGTATTTACAAATATGGCCAAATATTGATTAGCTCTAATAATGATAATTAATATATATCTCAGAAATAATTTATTTCACCAAAAAATCCCTTTTACAAATTGTGTATTTTTAAGAGGTCTACATTTACTGGTGAAGAACTTTTTCTTTTGCCTTTTCTTATAACTAACCTTTTAACCAAAACTGTAGGAATTTTTTTCCGAAAGATGAGTTCACAGGCCATTTTCAGAAAATTCAAAATATGCATTTTATTTATGAAACCTAAATATATGCCATTTTAATAAAAATCATTTCAACCGCTTTAAAATAACACATTTCGGAAGCTTTCTATGAAAAGAAATAATTTGGAGCGGAGAATTATATGGAAAAACTTTGTGTCGCATCTTTGGAAAATACTGAACTTCAACTCCAACTTTGGATATTTATTAAGCTTTTCGTGTTTGATCATGCATAGACGCACGCATATGCACACAAACCTACATGCTAATCTTGTTCTAAAACAGCTTTCCCTTTTCGTTTTTTTTTTTTTTAAGTTAAGGTTGTCTCAAAAGATCCATTTACCGAATTTTTGAATAAACACTTCACTTCCTCTACTTACTCAACTTTACAAAGAAAGAAAAAGTCTATTGTCTCATATTGAGACCTTTCTTCCCATTATATCTTTTACACCGTCATTGTCGCTTTCATATAAAGATTATTCATCTTTTGATATACATTTTTAGCTAGAAATGTTTATAAGTTAAGCAGTGTGCATTTTTGTATGCATGCAACGCTAAGATACAGTTGTTGGCGTACGAATCGTAAGTCAGATTTTCTTATTAATGAATACAGGTAGGTGAAACAATGACATAAGGTGCATTATAAATGCTAAAGGTCAGCCCAACCTGGGTAAACCGAAAGATGTCAGATCGTGTATATATAAGGTCTACATTTTTAAGTATAATTAGTGTATCTCTCTCCATCGTTTCAAATTAAAACAAAATTTTCAAAAATGTCAAAATATTTCCAGGAAATTTAACATACATTTTATTAGCTGTATAAGTACAGTAAACAAATGTAATTTTATTAAAACTGACATAGTCAGTTTGTAGTTAAAATATTACACATAAACCGTGTATTTGACTGGAAAATCTCAATACTTAAAAATCCTAACTTAAGTATAAAATTCAGTATTTATCCACTCTTCGTCTTCAGTTATGCTGTCTATAGATATACATTTTTATTAAAATTCCTTTTGAGTTTTAGGGAACACAAAATGTAAATATTCCGATTAAATGCAAGTATAGAGAAGTGAAAATATTTGCTATATAACATATGCATGTTCTACTTATAAATAGCTACACGAACCCATTTCACTAGAATTTGTATACAGTTAGAGTAACACTCAAACATTAGTAGTTAAATAAACGGTAGCAGAATATTACCTAGCATGTTTTGAAGGCACCATGAGAATCAAGCTAATGGCTACTCGAAATTTCGAAAGTTGTCATTTAAAATGTAGAAAAAAGTCGCGGAATTCATCGAGTATATCTGAGATGATTATGGTCAAAATTCTATATATTGTATGGGCAATCACTTTGAATCTATTACTTTAACATATCGGGATTATAAGATTTAAATTAATTTTCCAATACCAGAAACAAATAATACCTATAAATATTATTAGTACTTACCATAGAGAAACTAATCTCTCTTTCTCCCTTCCTCCATCTTTCTCTCTTGTCGCACACGAACAAACACAAGTACATTCACACACCAATTTAGATTCGTTTTCCAAATCCCCTTATTGTTTCCCGTTTAATTAAGCGATGTTAAAACTTATTTGAACGGAAAATTTAATGGAATTTCTAAATAACCTGTAATGTTTCCAGCATAGAACAAAACATGGTTAATGTTGGCACATGAATTACGGGTTTTCTTTGTTTAAAAAATAAAAACAATGTATGTAAAAAACGTAACATATTAAACATGATAATGTGCTTTAATTATGTAAGCTGTTTGTGAATTTCTCTCTTTGGAGAAGAAGAACAGCTTAACTCCGTTAAAGTTTAAGAAGGTTATAATTACATTCTCTACTAGTAGCCTGTAGTAAGGGAGAAGGTATAGCAATCAACCAATAAATTCATATTTTACTTAAAAGAGACATTTTGAGTTATCCCTGAATTAAAATATACTGGAAAAATCATCGTGTCTGCACAACTATGTGAACAGTATAACTCAAATGAAAAGGTATATTAAGTTGGTATTAAATTTACTATTCTCCAAAGAGGCAACAAGATAATGAAATGTTATACAAACACTGTAGATCTCATTAATGCACCAAATTTATATTCTTTAAATAAATTTTTTGCACTAATCATTATTATTAGTTTTCATTTGACATATTTTTTGTTCAAGTGCCACTGTTTATTATCTTGTCGTGGTCATTCAATTCTAATTTCAGTATTGGCTTGTGCCTATCTATTATGCTCCAACGAATTATGTAATAACATTATTTTACAACGTTAGAATAATTAGCTTTTGTAAGAATAGTTTGTAGAAGAACTGGTAGTAAGAGTCAAGTAAATATAGGACATTATATCTTTGTCAACGTTGTCACTTCGGTGTTTCCTCTCTCTCTCTCTCCCCCCCTCTCTGTCTCTCTCTCCCTATCTCTATGAAGTTTCAAAGCCATCACACAGTGGTCGCTTGTATTTCTCTTATATCCATAACAAAATATATACAAACATTTAGGCAAAGCTTTTGTCTCGATGCAAAAATATTTACCTGAACCTTTTGTAAGAAGTGTATTTGGAAGAGTGTGTAGGGAAACCTAAGTAAATGTAACGAATCAAATATATAGCAGATGTTATATAATATCTATCTTAAGTTTAAAGTTCAACTTCGTTCTCTGCCATTATAAATTAGTAAACTAAAATTAATTGCACATTAATTGCACATTTTAATGTATGTTTCCACGTTTTTTGTTGTTCTAATTTACGTCCTCCAACGTTAAGTCATATCGGACGATGAATGGAAGGGATGTAATGATGCTCAAATGAGTCCGGGGTCCATAGAGCTTAGAGAAATGTTTCTATGTTTTGCAAATTTATACTTTAATTACAAAACATGGGTAAAGCTGAAAAATATTTTTGTTTTCAGTTATAAGTTACTGAACCCATTGCCTCAGAATATATACCAATAATTGGTTTTAATTTTTAACGGCCATAATCAAAATAAAAACTTAAATAAAATAAAATTGTTTTCTTATATTAAGGAGCAATATCTTAACGCCTATTTATCTAAAGATTACCTTACGAGGGACACTAGGAAATAAGTGACAGTACGAAGGGAGTAATACAAATATTTTTAAAACATTAACAACGTTTCAGCTAATTATAATTATAATTAAAGGTGAGAAATATAAATGCGTATTTTTCTGAAGCTTTCTGCTTTAAATAAAATAAAAACTTCACATTTTGTTCTGTTTATTTTCCTTGGAGTTGTCTCTAATGTACGAGCTGATATTTACTGTAAACCAACCACAAACACAGTGTGCAACTGCTGTAAACAAGCTTGGTATGTTACGCCACTGTTTGGAATCACTCATTTCCAAGTCGGAACGATTCTGTCCTTCCTCCAGTTTGTCGAACAGGGACCTCTCATCACGCGGGGCACAAAAGGCCGAGTTCCCCGGTAGCTGAAACCGACTCACTTATAATTATTTATTAGACAATTCGCTACTTCTTTTATTTCATCCCGGAGTCTTTTGAAGTTGTCCGCACCGCTGACGGCCTTCTCAACTCTAAACTATGTATTTTTTCCTCGTCTTTGTCTTCAACCGCTATTGCAAATTCTTTTGCTTGCTCCAGCTTCTTCGTTTTTGTTTCTTTTAATTCTATTCTGTTTTATTTATTTATTTTTTTTTACTCATCCTTACAAATAAAAGCAGAGCTAGCATCCAGAGGAAAGTTTTATGGCCAGACCGTGCGGCAGTGGTGCATCTGAAACTGACGATGGCTTTTAAGATGGTTGACTGGTTCTTCTTCTTACGCCTCCCCACTTCTTTTCCTTTTCATTCATTCCTGCTCTTCGTCTTGTTTCGTTCGTCAAACGACTTCAATGATCTGCGATCCGGAACGCGAGGGATCCCGAAGCAGCTGTGGATGTTGCGTGCATTAGCGACATAACGTCAGATTACTTTTCTCTCACACCAAGCTTGTGTTTTATTTGTTCCCCATCTCAAAGCTTCCGCCGGCTTTACTATCCCTCCAGCGACCAACATGACCCTCGCCTTCATTAATGTGACAGTCGATTTAAAATATTATACCCTTAGCGAGAATAACGCGTATTCACAGAAGAAATTGCATGGTTCATGAATCACTTAGCGCATTCCATTGATCAAGGGGGCTGGGCAGTTTTAACTAAATCTATTCTGATTAGCGACTAGCTCTTGAAACTATTGGTAAATCGGTGTGGGAAACCATTGTCTCTAGCGATTAGGATATGGATAACATTAGTCAGATGGCCTCAGTACCAAATGTAGGTTCTTCGACTTACTTGACCCCTTACCGGGTCAGGTAGTGCCAGTTAACGTGTGTGACTCGCATTAGGGAAGTCGTGTGTTTGATCTCAGCGGTTGACCTGCCTGACTCATGAGTTACCTAGGGTCACAAGGCGAATGCTGGAAAGGTTAATTCCACCCCCCCCCCCTAATGTCAATATCACTTCACTTTTCCTTTCACTCATCTTCATCCTGCTTGGGGCTCTTAAGTATCGATGGGGAAATCAGCGTTGCATGGCAGGGAAAATCTCTGTAAACCTTGGTCCTCCTGATTGAGGGTAGACTCCGGATCCCCAGTGAAATATGTGTAGTATACCACAGGAGAGAAAGTCTCCGAGGCCTGCGATGCAGGGGGATTAGAGAAGGTTCCCACACCCTTCCTGGATAGATTTATGACAGACACCCCATGCCAGTTTAGTTACAAACCATTCAAAAATATTCTGACGTATTCTATTTTTGTGAATGAATCTTCTCGCTTTTAGTGTACATAGCGAACAGGTCGCCTGTTTTTAACGGCTCTACTCCTTGTGTAGCATGCCTTCTTGACACACACATTCGCTGTCCTTATCCCACTGTGTAAGGGGGCAAATTCCTTTCAGGGAGTTTCTCTGCGTTGGTGTACAGTAATCCCTTTAGGGTGGCAAGGCGGTTGCATTGCTTCCACCAGGGAGTCTCCATCTGTAATTTGATAGGGAACCTGCTCTTTGCTTTTGTGATCCCTAGGTTCAACCATCCTTTGTACTCTTCTCACCTCATCCCTCCTTTCTGGGAAACAGCAGGTCAGAGGCATAATTCGAAGGAACTTCCATAGGTGGAGGTGCTAAGCTCTTCCTCCGAACTTTGTCATGCCTCATAGTGACCTTTCGAAGGAAGGGAGGAATGGAGGATCCAAAGTATGGCGAGATCCTAAGAGGATGTGTGCTACCAACGACGGGATTCCCAAAATAACGCAAATACTAATACCGGCAAGAATCTGTACCATCACCTACAACTTCAAATTAATGCTGACTAAAAGAAATTACCCACATTATATCTCAATAAAGAATAGTTTTCTTTTCTTGGCGTTCAGAAATGTGTACTGAGCTGATCGCCCTTCCTGACTACTCTCTCTGATCTAGAATTTGTCTGCTGCTCGACAGCCATCTGAGGTCTGGTGCCTAGGGGAACAACTCCTATATATTAAAAAAGTAAATAGAAGAAGAAAAGTGTGCGCTGCAGGATATACTGCAACAATTAGTTGTTCTTTTCTTCAGACCTTTACAGAATGGAAGAAATTTGAAGCTCCTAGTTACTCGATCATAGATTTCTGTCCATCGTTCATCCACTTCAAAACCGAGCACCCATTAGTCTTCCGTCTTTCTTTTCATCTTCACATATATCAATAATAATATTATGTAGTATCCATTGGCCCACTTATCCCCAATTACATTCCTTCTAGGACATCTCTCATACCGGGTAGTTACCTCTCTTCTTCACTATTAGTTTCAGCAGTTTTCTTTCTTTAGAAAATATTTATAAAATCTATATCTTTACTTTTAGCATCTGTGAACATTCTTCTCCACTTTGCCACCTCAGTTAAATGTAAAAACAGGAGTTATGGATTCTTTTGTGCACTTAGCACTCCATTTTATTGATCTGAAAAGAACAAATAATATATACATTGCAAAAATTAAACGCACTACTTTAGAACCCGTACTTTTCCATCGAGTAACAAAACGCATTGCGTAAACAATTTATTTTTCACGCAAAACAGGCTAAAAATGCCAATTGTTTAACATTATGATGTCTCCTGAGATTTCATGCTGTTTCTCTGATGTATTCCTTGAATTTTATGATCGCGTGGTATGAGGTTAATAAATACATGTCATCACTAAGGATCATATTCCAGGAAATTAGTATGTACTGTAAGTGCTTGTTTTGGACGGATATCTATATATTTAATGAAGTTGGTTTCTGTACACCAGAATATATTTTTGGATATTCTTCCGTTTGTGCAGTTAACGATGCGAAAGGACAGCAATTTGTTCAGCACATTGGACTCGGACATCTGGCGTCATTAAACTTCTAATTGGATACTTGTTACCAGGAACCGTTTCTGGGCTTCTAGGAACACCTCACAGCGGGGTTTTCAGTCCAATTGCTTCTTGACTTTTAGGGTATGTTAAAGAGCTACGCTGTAAACTAACTCATTATTTCGACAATCAACAAAACAACCTTAACTTCCATGGTGAAATGTTTGGATCCAAGAAGCAGTTAAGAACCTGCTAAATTATGAAAGGAAGATAGAAAATAAATGGGACTACGTATTAAGACATAAGAGTAGAATACGTGCAGTGTCGGATTGCTGTAGATTGCCCTTAGGTTCGAACAATTAGAAACAGATGAAATCTGGCTCAGCTTGGCATCTCAATGGGCCATATGTTAACATTTGTATGAATTTCTCTGTGCTCGACACATGCTTTGGTACGACTAGATGCTCCGTGCACAAATTTTTTCTTAAAAAGCTGTTCCATATTTTTAATCCTAAAGTTACCTATGTTATTCGGTTTTGGAGAAATGTGCGTACTTCAACGAAGTTCTTGTGTAATAAAAATAAGACAATACATATTTTAACTGAAAATGATTAAGATGCCAACTTGAAGCCTTGTTAATCTCTGTAGATGTTTTAAATGCTATTAACCTAAATATATTTCAGTTCTAATGAAGGTGAAATGCAATTAGAATATTTTTATGAATAACAATCCAAAATTACTGTACAAGACATGGTTATCTCCATGTTGCTCGCCCGCCTCGGTAACGTAGATGGTAGTATGTCTGCCTCACGTTCAAGAGGTCTCAAATTCGAATCTCGGTCAGGGTGATTTACCTGTATAAGGTTTTTTCCAGGGTTTTCCCTTATTCTGAAAGAGGAATGTCGGGTAACTCTAAGCACCATGGACTCCGGACGCATTGAGCATCATTTCACCCATTTTATTCATCGTCCGATATGACTAAATGTTGGAGGACGTAAATTACAAAACAAACCTCCATGCTGCTCCCAGGATTACCTTAAGCAAACTACAGCACTGCTGTACTTGCAACAAAATGTCTAATGAAACTATTTCTGCGAAGGTTTACGTCGATTAATATGAAGTATTTAGGAAAGTAATTAGTTTTAGAAGCTATATGCAAATAAATAATAATGGCCAGAAAAAAATAATTGGCTATTGAGCCAGTTTACGGGAGACGACCATCTTGGCAAAATGCAACAGTTACTGGGAGCGGAAAATTAAGGAGGCTTTGGCACGCTTAGTCGTAATGCTGGATTTCAGTTCAGCTCCTCTTGGATACCGGCCTTAGAAATAGAAATCCATCGAATTAAGAAGCACAGATCTATACAGCTTGATAATCAAGTTAGGTAGTTACGTTTCTTTAACACAATTTTCTATACTCACGCCATCTCCTGAGCTGGCATTTAATTTACTGAAAACAGTCTTTTGTTCAGTAATGCGAATTTTGATAGTGTTTTGTCTTTGTTTATAGTTGTGTTATGTCCAGTGTTTCATTTGTGGTTATAACATTTAATAAATGTCCTGATGATGGGAGAGATGTACACTCTCGAAACGTTGATATCTAATCATCTATTCACCTGGCTGCCTGCCCTAGAAGAAAGTGAACCATTAGTTTCTTGCCGCGGAATACGAGCACGACACAAAGTTTGGTCTACTCTACGGAATTTTCATTCGTTTATAGAATGCTAATAGGAGACCGTAAGTACATGGTCCTCGAAGGTGTAATGTTAGCACTCCTATTATGGGGAAACAAATAAAGGTGTAATTTTTCATCATCTTCAATATATTTAGCATATTCCTGATCGCCTACAAATAAGCTGAAGATTACATCTACTCTTTGTATTTTACCAGACTTGGATTACACACTCTTTAAACGCCTCAGGAATACGCCAAAGGTATCATTTCATCCTGCACACATCGTGTGAAGTTTTGTTGATGAAAGCAGCACTAACATTTTAAGTAATTTCTTAGGTATATGAAGATAGCTGCTGCGGACATATGCGGTCATCTGCTAGCAAAATTTTAATAATTAAATAAATTATGTTTAATGTCGTCTAGTCTGGTTAAAAAGTTGTGCTTGAAGTTCACTTCTTTTGTTTTAGTTTGTCATTTGTTTTAACAAAATCAAATTATTTCTTATAGTTACAGGTGAATAAAGGTCTATGCACAAAGTAAAACTTTGCAGGAGCTGTGTGGCAGTAGAATACTTATTTTTTAAAACTATCCCTTGGTATAATTAATGGTTCTTTTCCGAAACGGAATGAGAGAGAATCCCCCCGGGTCATTGGGATTTGACAGGCGGACCCTTAAATCGTGCATTTACCAAAGAAACTCTAGGTTTTGCATTGAAGCGCATAATTATCTCGATGGGCTATTCCAAGGTGAAATGCAGCCTGCCTCTGCAGTGTGCTGGTAGGTTCTGCCTCACTTTCAGGAGGTACCGAGTTCGATTCTCTTATCCTGCAAAATGAATGCCGTGTAACTCTAGGGCCTATGGATCCTAGGCTCAGTTGAGCGTCATCGTACAATGTGACTTTAATTTTGGAGGTCGTAAATTAAAAAGAACGTAATACAAAGATGAGGGGTGTTATCCCATCTTAAATCAATTCCAGGACCCATTACTTCTCTCAAGTACTGCACGAAGCGATACAGTTCTTTAATATTTTAAAACGTTATAAAAAACTGCAATTTTATGAAACCCCTTTTACCTATGTATCATTGCGTTTCAGGTACCGCCAAATACCAAATTTTTACGGAAAATGCTGTAAAAGAAAAGGCCAGAAATGAGGTCGTTAAAAGAACAATATTTATTTCTCTATAAACGCTTACAAGTTTATATTTAAAACTACTTAGAACACCTCGCATATTATTATCATGTTATGATCTTATATGATCTGATATTGTGGTTTTTAAGTTGTTAATTGATTTTATACACAAAAAAAAAATAAATCACAGAGAATTAAAAATAGAGAGAAAAGTCTGAAGAACCGACTAAAATTTAGTTTTTTGACTTCTCATTACTTTTTTTCTGTAAGTGCATCTAAAGAAATAAATATCACATTTAATTTCTGTTACGTTCCTGACATCTGAATAAGCTGCTTGTGAGATTAGGTACGGAAAATATTTGCTACAAGTAAAATTGCAAGGTATATTTAGCTTCTCAATATACATTTAGTAACACTAATTAATCAAGCCGCTGTTGCCTAAAGACGCGATAAAGCAGCTAAAAGTATTTTTTTGATGAAAATTTTTTATTGTGAGAAAGAGAGAGGGGAAAAGGAATAGGGGTGGACTAATTTTGCTGGACTGTGACACACGCATTCCTACACCCCAATATCCTCCAAAAACGCAGATTGTAATAATTTCTGGTTGTCATTCACCAGCAAATGATGTTTATTCAGCCAGCAAATACCAAGGTTCCAAATTGTTTCTGGTCCACAAAAAGCGGATAAATGACGTTAGATACATTTGGTGCAGTGCTAAAAAATTCCGTTCAGAATGAAAATTATCCATTTTGACGTAGAACTTAAACATAAGGTTAATATGAGATTAATCCAGAATTTCTGAATTCTTTGTTATATTTAATTAATATTGATTTTTTGTGTTGAAGAAGTTTAAGCTATAGATTTGGATATCATTATTTTTCTCGTGCTTTAGTTATGTTAAGATTTGAATTCGTTTTCATTCACGACACACGGAAACATTAATAGCAGTCATTTACAATGAGAGCCTGATGAGCTTAGCTAATTTGGTGGCCTGTGAAGCGGCCAACGACAATACATACGACAAAATAGGTTATACGTATTTAAACAACTGAACGCCTACTCATTAAAGGACGTTAAACTCACCAAAAAATGGCATTTGCCGTCACAGTTTGGTTTGGCATCTTGGTGTTCCCTAGTGCATAATATTACACAGAGAGACAGCAGTTGTTAGCACATGGCAAAATAAACACGTGATGAGGTAGGAGAAGAATTTCTCTCTAATTGGATAATTTTGTATTTTTGACAGACATAAACAAATTTGTAACTTACTTGTAAACTTATTTGCTTACGTTATAAGTGTATGGCCACGTTCATGTCAACGTTAGCCAATGTAAACACGTGCATTAAGTAGAATAATACGAACTTCTTTAGTTATGTATGGCTGATGTCTTTGTTTCATCGTGAATGGCGTTTATTCTGTTGCATTTCTTTTTGTTCCATTCGGTACTCGTAAATTAGCCTAAATAAGATTCTATCTTTGGAACTTCTTTCGGGTTTTGTCTTTTTTTCCTGCGATTAATGTGCATTAGTTAATGATGCAGGATACTTTTGGAGAACTTCATGTTAGCAAGGATAGGAATGTAACAACTAAGTGTATGTGAAAATAAAAGGTATACAACAAAGCTAAGGATATTCTATTATCCAGATTTTACTTCTACCCTTTAATGAACTATAAGGATAGTATGAATTTGTCATTACATCAGTAATAGATGCATTATTTAACTTGTTGACTTAACTCGCTTATTCACGAAACCACAGCAAGTACGTGAAAGTGTATATGCATGTGTGTGTGTGTGAGTGTGTGTAATCTTTATATGTGTAATCTTTTAAGGGGTAATTTCTTTTGCCTTGCTTGCATGAGTGCTCACAGACTGCTCTTAGATTTCAGAAAAATGATGGTAGAGAAAAACAACAGCACCACACCTATACCACCAATAAACTATGAAAATCGCCCAGCGGATGTAGATCATTGCTACCGCATCCAGAGACGTGCGCTGCGTACGCTCTGATCTCATACAACATTGATCATGGATGCCTCAGCGCTCGCAAGCGGTTACACTTACGCATAACTTTGCGTTTGCGCTTCAGATGTATATGGATGAATAAGTAACGTTTTAAAACATTTTCCGTATCAACTAACCTTGATTCTGCAATGATTTCAGCAAACATAAAAAATATCTGTTCTAAGTATTATAGCTATATGACATTTCAACTCCATATATAGCCCAATATGTTTTGGGAGACTCCCCCTTTAATTATACATGATTTGTTTCGTTGCCTGGCAGTTGCTCCAGAAAAAATGGAGCTTTATCTCCGGATATGTGTGGGCGGTTAACAATAAATTTAATGGAGACTAATAATTATTTGGACTGATCGGCCAACTATTAAGGTTGAATTAAATACGTGAATCTTAATGCTCGAAGTGGTAACTATTGGACTCTGTCTGCTAAGTTCTCACATATTCAGACTTTATGGTGTAGAAACAATTGTCTCCATAATGATGATGATGATAATGAGTGAAGTGCATATTGCCGTTAATCGCAGAAATGTGATTACCGCTAAATTTACATAGAGTAACTCAAACACGGTCTTTAAACGCTGGGAGATTCCGATAATCTATGCAGTAGACACTTCTCTAAGATGCAGCATTGTATGGGAAATACGCAGGTTTTGGGAGTAACATTCTTTTATCAATAAATCCCGCCTACAAACATCACACTGCACCAACGTTCCTAAATATAGTTTCAACTCTTATGCTGCTAATTCATATCTGAAACGCTGCTGTTACTATGTTCAGTGCTAACATTTCGAAAAAATTTATTTTCTCTTTTGAGAATTTTCTCCATATACCTTGCCAAACAGCCTGATTCAAACTCTCCAAGGAATCTGACTTTTATGCTAATGGTTTCTGGTCGACTGAATTACACTAGAACCCTAATTACCTGACCTAGACTAAGGAACTCGTTAATGACCTCATGAATAATTTGAACTTAGCTTATAACATAATATTTACATTAGTGTTAATGTACATTATTTTTTGCAATTATTAATCTCTCATTATTTATCATATATAATTATAAATCTGACCCATTAATAACTTCAGTATCACTATTTGTTTAAATTGTTGAGATCTTCTTGAGCATCTATGTATTACTTTTACCTATATTTAATTTTTAACCCATTTCAACTATTCTCTTCAACCTAAATCAATATATTTAATTGATCTTAAACCAATAGTTAATGGTATTTTACTTACTCCTTTAGTAATTTATTGATAAAAGATATCAGTTGCCATCAGTGTAACAGTTGCAATTTTTTCAAACTTGTCATGCAAAAGCTCCACAATTGTTGCTTAGTGAAAGATACGAGTTCTCTGAAACTTAGTCTCGTAAACGATTGCAAGAGAGTATCAGAACGAGCAATTAGTTGGTTTATTTACCTTTTATTTTACTGCACGGAAAAACGTACCATTTTATCACAATTTATACAACCGACAGCCCCCAGTTCTCACTTCTATCCATCCTCGAAATTGCCGGGCTGGTCCTTTGCTTGATTAGTGCACACAAGAAGCGGTGTATGACGTAATGGTGTCTTTCTGCTTTCACAAATTGCATTCTTGAAAGGGAACACATTACACTGGGCAAGAAAAGAATAATTTTTGAATGTTTCGAGCACTTCATGAGGCACTTCCTACTAATTTTGAGTTGAGAAAAACAAATATAACACTGAAACATTTTTATTAGCTTTAGTTTCTATGATATACACAAGGTGGAAGTATTACATATTAACGGATTGAGAGAAAAGGATACATTTTAATTACATACATGCTGACAACAATGAAAGTGCATTTGATTCTTTTTAAACTGGTAATTACATGCTAAGAGTTCTAAATTACTGGAAAAATACTTCGCAGATAGTCGTGTCTGAAGAGAATCATGTGGTGGCCTATTGACTTCGTTGTCTTTAAGCTTACCTCTTGTGATGGAGTTCCGCAGAATCCCTATACAAAGACTAGTAATCCGCAAGCATTACTTCATTCCAATAACCCTGATATCTTTGTTCCATAACATAAATGTCCTGATGGAATCTCTCCCCATGTTCATCACTAACAGCTCCACAACTAGGAGGGAAAAAGTCTTTGTGGGAGTGGAGAAAATGGATCTTAAGGGACATGTTGCATCCAAGGTTACGGTATTTTTGCAGGAGCACTGTCACCAAATGCTTGTAGTTGTCATCTCTTTTGTTGCCTAAAATCCATGAACGACACCCTTGAAGGCTTCCTAAGCTTTCTTTTCTTTCCCCTCCAAAATTTGGTCAAATACAGGATCCTTTATAAGTTCTCTTATTTGTGGTCCAACAAAAATGCCTTCCTTAACTTTTACATCACTTAATTTCCAATTTTTTTTTCTGATTTTGTTTTGTTATTTGACAGGTGTGCCAACTCCCAAAAAAATTCCCCCAAATTTAAAATCTTCACTCTAAAAAATGAAATATCACTTTATCTTCAAAACAAGAGCTAATCTATCATTTTATGGTGATTTTTTAATTCAGCAGATGGAAATACATGTAAATTCACTATTTTTAAGCCCGAAAAGTTTTCATTGTTGCCCAGTGTCATTGAGCATCATGCTGTGTTTACTCATATTATATACGTATACACTCCCTCATCGCAGGGGTTTAGATCTCGGGGAATACCGTGGAAATATTCTGTCATAATAAATAGCCTGTACTGTTTTATTGCCAATATCGATTAGCGGAATACATTGCATTAAGTGTTCAAGCATATTCCTGAGGTGATATTTTTTTTTAGAAAATGCGCATTTTCTTCTGTCCGAGATTCGAACTCGGGACCTCTTGAACGTGAGGCAGACATGCTACCATCTACGCTACAGAGGCGGGCAAGTTTTATTTTATCAGTAGATAGACCAATAATGAAGAGAAAGTTACGAAAGAAAAAATAGATTAAAGAAGTGGAAGAAGAAGAAGAAACGTATTTCACTGCGATGAAAATACTAACAGAAGCATAACCATAAGTAGAAAAACGGTCAGTCGTTTCAGTTTGATCGCTTTTTTGTCTTGTGGGAATATTTTTAGTAATGAAAAACTCCTGGTGGGAGACGTAATAGGTTTATTGATACAGTTTATTGTTTCCCCAACGTGTTATGAAATGAAATGTGTAGTGTTTAACGCCCGCTTTTACTACATACGGCACCACAGGTGATGACACTGATGATACATGAGATGAAGATGGAGCAACGGTGGAATGAGATGGCGGGGAAACCGGAGATCCCGGAGAAAACCCGCCCCAGCGCCATGTTGTCCACCACAAATCTCACTTTGCGGTCGCCTGGGATCGAACCTGGGCCCAACGTGTTAGATTGCCATCCAAGACAGTTTGAAATTATGACAAGAATATAATGTATGTTCTACCCGGCAATTCCTAATATTTTCACATGCATAACAGAATATGCTAAGGCGTTGCAGCTGTTTCGATAGATTTGATCTCGAACAAAAGCTATTAAAGTACTGATGGACATAAGTTAGGAGAATTACAACAATGATGTAGTTATTAATCTATTACGTCAGTGTGATTCTCAGGTGGGAGAGTTTTTCTATAAAAATTTCTTTAACTACTTTGGTTCTCAGCGTCCCATTCTATTCTGGATAGAGGGATCGTTTAATTTTGCTCATACCTCTTAGTCAGGCTTAAGGTTCTTTTATGTCTGTAAATCTACGACATGGGACTATCGACTTATTTTCCGTCCAAAGGAATTCGTGGTGTATGGTCGGTCACACAGCATTTGTCCAGCGAAAAGGAAAGAAAAGAAAATATTGGTGTTTGTATTCGGGGCCTTCTGAATGCGAAGCTCGGACACCTGAACTATAGCCCTAGGTTAAGCATAGTGGAAGAAATCACTTCAAATTAATTTTATTTCACTTTTTCTTTTCTCTTTTTTTTCTTTCGTTTTTTTCTCCATTTTTGATCGAAATAAGTTCAGATGTTACTGTTTTGTAAATAGAGAATTACCAAAACGTACATAATCAGCTTATTGATTTCTTACCATTGGATTTCTATCTTCTTTTAGATCAGATTATAGTGGCAGAGTGAGAAAAAGTTTGAATTAAGAAAGTGTGTATTACCAAATTTCTAAGAAAACTGTATGAAAGGGTAGAGCCAGACCGAAAAATTCAATGCCATAGCCGGGATTTGAACCACGGATCTCCTGGTTTCCGTCCAGCCACTCTAACCATTTGAGTTACTATGGCCAACGCGCCAACATGACATTAAATTCTCTAACTGACTCGTGTTTCTCCCGGTAAACCACTAGGAGTTCTCATAAACACATGAGACAACTACCTTAATGACGACTTACTATGCTGTAAGTACTTTAAGGCCCGGACTTTATAGTTCAGACCACTATTAGGTACAATTAATTTCCAAAACTGTATGAAGTTTATCTACATGGATTCTCCCATATTTTTGTTCTGTTTTGTTTACACATCTTCGGAGGAATTAACGTTAAATACTGTGGTAGGTTTTTAGTATTCTTTTCCCGATAAATAATTCCATTCGCCATAGAATATTTTACTGAAAAAATAAAGTGTGCTCTAATATTTTCGTTTCCGACTGTACATCTTTGAACACTGCACGGGATGTAAGGAATTCCTGAATAAATGGCCAACACTTCCTGTGTGCATATTAAAATACCTCTGCATACGAACATTGAGCATTAGCATGTGCGATTAGTTGGAGATCGAAATGGTTGCTTTATAATCGAATTATTATCAAAAACAAAGCTTAGCTTCATAATTCCAAATATTTCTAACAAATGCATATATGAAACCTATACCTTATCTGATATGACGTTTACAAGAGAATATGATCTTGAGTAACGGAATGAATGGTGATAATAGTTTCCCAAATTTATGTAAATTAGTTTAAGGAACATTTGCAATCTTGATAATACTTCAAGATGGAGGTCGCTGATTAGTTTAAACATGAAATTAAATTATCAAAAGAAACTATCAATGTTTAAGTGTAGGGTGCAATGCTGGGCGAATGGGACAATTTTTCTTCTTATACTTATTACTAAGCAATCACCGCCTATTTCACCATCTCTTTTTTGCGTTATTTTTTTTCCTACAAGTTACTGGAATGTATACTACAGCTGAACATTTGAAGTTAAAAAGAAGCATACGAGACATTAATGCAGAGCACTTTCTTCTCGTTTCGTAATCGAAGAGTATGTGATCGGAAATAATCCTAGTCTGCTTATCCCAAGGTCATGGCTAGAAAACCGGCTCATGCAGTAGCTTTGACTGTACTTAAAATCATAGTGTACGTGAAATCTGGAAATGGACCAAGAAACAGATGGGACACTTGATTGGGGTAACGTCAGAAAATTCTGTAACCTCAGTTTTGTTATCTTGGAACTTCCAGAAGGGAGCAACAGAACACCTCCAGTTATGGTTGACTTCTACCATTACAGTCTTAGTTTCGAGCATCCGACTTTAATTCATGACTAAAGGCAGAAAGATACCGAATGAAACGACATCCTCACATATGGAACTCCTGAATAAGAATTTGGACTTTAATTTATGAGAGATTAAAAAAAAACTGCTTTGTTTTCAAGTTTTCTACTTTAGCTTATACACATCAATTGTCCAATAACATTTATTCAATAACATGTTATGTGCTATTCTTTCCACTTTTTAGGATAATTTGAATAATTCCATTTAATTCAAATCTTGTTACAATTAGTTTGGAGCAACTGATTCTCAATTGTTTGTATCTATTAAGGGAGAATAAATAAAGATAAAAATAATATAACAAACAAAAAGCAAAAAAACTGGGATAAAGAAAATTTAAAGCCACAAATCAACTAAATATACATAATTTTGTAAACCAATCTACGCTCTATATACAAACAAAAGCAAAATTAATAAATCAAATTTAAATCACAAAATTAATTCACTGCAATTTACAAAGCATAAAAATTTCAACACACAACTTAGAAAATTGTTATTCCAAATGACCTCTCAACATATAAAATAAAATATTACTAATTTATTATAAGTGGTTGGGGATGCGGTGAAATTTTGAAAATGTTCCTGTCGTATCCTTGTAAGATGCAGAAGTTTAGTACTAAGCCTGTTTTTAAGAGACTTTTCTTGAGTTAAGCTGTTTACAGATAGATTAAAAAAGCGACAGTGTCATGTCATTAGATTTGCTACCATGTTATTAAGCTCCTCCGGGACGAAATTCTGCTGCACGTGCGACGTGATACGGTCTTTTCAATTGAGTGTCATTAACAAACACAATATTTATTTATATTTTTAAATAAACGAATGAGCGTAGGGTAAAATTAATTCCCTTTCTTATTACTGATTCTAATGCGTATATTATCTACTTATAAAGGAAATATTGCATTCCACACAAAAATAATTTGATAAAAGTATTTCTTGGTATTTTCTGAAATTTTCAATACTTGTACTTTTCTCAAATAGAAAATCGTTATTTATTTTTCTAATGTCTTGGTCATGAAAGAAGAACCGACCTTCAAAGCCATCGCAAAGCAACCAGCTGTTAAAATATTTGACTGTCTTTTAAAATCTACTGCACTCCTATAGTCCGCTTGCCGAAAACCTTGAATTAGATGAAGAAGATAAAGAATAATTTTGTGTGCCATACGTTTTCTCAGCCATATCAGAATAATTTTGAAGTTTTAAACTCTTAGAAGGTACTATATCTCCCGAATTAAATCAAGGTATTTTAAGCAGTTTCTATGACAGCCTTCTATTCCTAACGCAGTAATTGTGTTGAGAAAGAAATTCAGTGACTCAAATGGGCGCGGACAACCTGAAGGGAGTAACCGCAACAATTACATCCGCGGCTACCACCAGGGCGTATTTCTAGAAGCGAATATGGTCCACATCCTTCAATAAATTGGCTGGGAGGTGAGTCATGGTGTTCTTGTCATTCAACTTCTGCGGTCTTCGTCCTAGCAGAGAACGTGAAGAACGACCAGAAGGCGTGATTGTTTCCGAAATGATTTATTGGTAATTTTCCTGCTTGTATCAGACATGGGCCGTCTGTTCTCTTCATAGAAAAATCTCAGCAGTATTTCTGTCAGACAGGAGATTCTCCGTTGCATAGTAAATTGTTGTAAGAATTGCGTGTTGTTTCTCTTTTATTTATTTAATATGTCTAAGCTAGAATTTATCTTTAGAACTACAGTGGTTACGATTTGCTCATCAAAATCCATCCCGGACCAAGTAGTCAAACATAAAACTTCCCTTTCACACGTTTACATCTCTTAAGGAACACACTGGAGGACAGCAGCTGTAAATGGCAGTAAAGTTCAACAGTAGATCTGTATGTACTTTGAAACAAAATAAATCAACAGCAACAATGAAAGTTTTTTACACTCCCATGGAATATAAATTCACGTCTACTCAACATCCTGGTAAATTACCTAACGGATCAATATTTCAAAGTTATCTATCCAGAGGACTCCATAAACCCTGGAGGAACCATACTTTCCAGATCAGTACAAATAGTGGCATATGCTGACGATGTGGCAATTCTCGCAAGGAATATAAGAGCTCTTGAGGAAAGTTATGTAGTGCTGGAAGAGAAAGTACAGGACCTAGGATTGGTAGTGAACGTTAGTAAAACCACATATATAAAGATGTGAGGTGATGGGGATGCAAGAAGAAGAGAACCTACAGTTAAATTACACGAGAAAGAATATCAGAGTGTGGATATTTAAATACCTGGGATCCATAGTAACAGTAGATAATAAAACATCAGTGGAAATTCAAGAAAGAATAGCAAGTGGTAACATATGTTTTTATGCCTTACAGAATATGTTTAAATCAAGGAACGTCAGTAGGAATATTAAAATTAAAATATTTACAACTGTACTCAGACCAATAGTAATATATGTTTCAGAAAGCTGGGTGTTGACAACCAGAGAAGAACAATGGTTATTACGGTGGGAAAGGAAGATCCTGAGAAATATATTTGGAGTGATAAGGGACCTGGACGGATGGAGAAGGCGGACTAACTTGGAGTTACAGTGCTTATTTGGACAACCAAATATAGTAGTGAAAATTAAACAAGGAAGAATAAGGTGGATTGGCCATGTGCAGAGAATGCCGGAAACCAGTGTAGTTAAGAAGATATTCACAGGGAAGCTGAATGGCAGAAGGAGAAGAGTAAGACCCAGGAAAAGATGGGTAAATGATGTAGAAGACGACTTGAGAAAGTTGGAGTTAAAGGGTGGAGGAGAAAAGCAGAGGACCGAGTAGAATGGAAGAGGGTGGTTAGGGAGGCCAAGGGTCTACATGGCCTGTAGCGCCAACTATCATCATCATCATCATCATCATCATCATCATCATCATCATCATCATCATCCAGAAGATTATGGGCCCGCCTTGGTAGCGTGGTGGTAGCATGTCTGTCTCACGTTCAAGAGGTCCCGAGTTCGAATATCGGTCTGGGTGAATTAGCTGGATAAGGTTTTTCCTGGGTTTCCCTTATCCTGTAAAGACGAATGTCGGGTAACTCTACGCTCCATGGACCCCGGACTCATTTGAGCATCATTTCATCCATTCCATTCATCGTCCGATATGACTTACCGTTGGAGGACGTATATTAAAAAAAAAGTGACCACTCCCTAAGCGCTATTTTAAACGCATTTGTTAGTTCACTTTGCAGAACAAACAAATGCGTTGCAAAGTGCACCTGGACAGCTAGGTAGTCCTTTCGGCTACAGAAGTTATAACTCCCACAGAAGCTAAAAACCGAGATTTTCTCTTTTGATTTTACTCTTAGCAATATAATAAGCCAGAAAAATCTGTGACAAATAATCACAGGGGTAAACCAATGAACTCTGATGAGAAGCCGAGCCTGATTAGTGCTACCATTCCATCCCTGAAGGATATATTAATTGTAGCTTAGGAATTAGTAAACATTTACCTTCAAGATGTCCTGCGCAGTGGGCTAAGGCAGCATGCCTTGGTCCCTGGGCACGGAAAGTGACCCGGGTTCGATCCATGTGGTGGGGATTTTAGATCCCGGGTATAGGACCGGTGCCCACTCAGCTTCGTGAGGAAAGTGAGGAGCTTACGCTAGGTAAGCGGCCCTGGTCACGGAAACCAACATTCCGGCTGGGGGATGCCGAGATGCTGACCACATCTCCTCCCCGTATCGGTTGGATGATCGCCCACCTCTGCCGTGCGTAAGTGGGCGTGACGCCGGCAGTCGGGTTGGTAGGCTTTGGCCCTCTAAGGGCTGTCGCGCCATGGGTTATTTATTATTTATTACCTTCAAGATATGTACATTCAAACACTTAACAATAAAAAGGTAAACAAGAGTGGCCAAGAATCACATAAGGCAAGATAAAAAGAGTCTGATGAGTGCTGCTGTACGGAGAAATGGAGATGATTTGTCATCTGCGACGTCCCTGCCTAAAGTGCAGTAATAATTCAACCTTATTTCCTTTCAACCTGACACTAAAATTTAGAAAGATCTATGGCTAGTTGTGTGCATTTCTAATGGATAAAATTGTCGTGGAAGTGCTGCAATTACTATTTGAATTTCCTGACCTACCTAGGTGTAAATCTTAGGTAATGTATATTCATTGTGTTTTAGATTAATTTTGATTTTCTCTCTTCTTCGGCTAGTTGTTGATGCGGAGATATTTTATAAAGGACACCGTAAAGCAGCAGGAAGTATTCCTAGTTTCATCGTAAACTCTAAAACATGATTCACAAGCACGACGGCCGCGTGGATAACATTAATTTTTAACCAATAGCGGACGTTGCTTTGAATAAAAAATTAACAAGCTGAAAGAGCCGACGTTCCCTTTTATCTTGCTTCGATGAAGAACATGGTTTGCATAGAACGTGATCCAATATGGGCAGTTTAGTAACGATGTGGCCATATCTTAATCATTGTAATGTATAACGATCGGAACAAGTGAAGGAAGAAAAGCTTATATTTTTATCTTGCTTAGCGTTATCCTGTTCGTCACGAGTCGCAGCTTTTGAGACTTTTTTATTTTTATATGGTGTTATTGAGTAGGTGCAGTAAAATAAGTGTAGGTGGGATGCAAAACTGAGAGCAATATAGCAATAAAAAAGAAACAACAATTTAACTGGAGGACCAAAAGATGAGTCTTGCAGTGATGCAGGCACGTGAACTTTCTCCAAGAGTATTATTATTATTATTATTATTATTATTATTATTATTATTATTATTATTATTATTATTATTATTATTATTATTATTATTATTATTATTATTATTATTATTATTATTATTATTATTATTATTATTATTATTATTATTATTATTATTATTATTATTATTATTATTATTATTATTATTATTATTATTATTATTATTATTATTATTATTATTATTATTATTATTATTATTATTATTATTATTATTATTATTATTATTATTATTATTATTATTATTATTATTATTATTATTATTATTATTATTATTATTATTATTATTATTATTATTATTATTATTATTATTATTATTATTATTATTAATAATGTTATTGCTGAGAGTTCTCTCTTCTCTATTTACAACAATTTTAAAGAACATATTTTAATTCTTGAGATAGTGATAAAGAGTGATAATTTTACCTTCTCAGTTGAAAGTTCTCACTGTTTTTATTACAAATTACACAAAATGTATGCCCAAAAAATAACCTGCAATTGGTCTACGATCCGAAAGGTGATTTATAGTAGAACAAACTTTTTCTATTCATTATGGCTTGTAGTAAATCCAAAAATATTCATCTGACAGCTTGTTATTTTTCCTATCAAATACCTGGCAGATCAAGGAGGTAATGTGCCCGCCTCGGTAGCGTAGATGGTAGCATATCTGCCTCACGTTCAAGAGGTCCCAAGTTCGAATCTCGGTCAGGGTGAGTTACCTGAATAAGGATGGTTTTCCCTTATACTGAGAGACGAAGTCAGGTAACTCTAAGCTTTATGGACCCTGGGCTCATTTGAGCATCATTTCATCCGTTCCACTCATCGTTCGATATGACTTTACGTTGGAGAACGCAAATTACAAAAAAGAAGCATTGTAGCGTAGATAAAAGCGGGCCTACCTCACGTTGAAGAGGTCCCGAGTTCGAATCTCGGTCAGGGTTACCTGGATACGGTTTTAATCCGGGGTTTTCCCTTCTGCTGATACAAATGTCAGGTAACTTTAAGCTCCATGGACCGCGGAATCATTTGAGCATAATTTCAACCCATTTCATTCATCGCCCAATATGACTTACCGTTGGAGGAAATTGAAAAAAAAAAAAAAAGTTGGAGCGTATACGAACCTCCCAGGTGACTCCAGAATGAGATTTGTGGAAGTCAACACTGCAATGGGGCGGGTTTTCTCCGGGATCACCGGTTTCTCCCGCCGTCTCATTCCACCGGTGCTCCAAATTCATCTCATGTATTGTCAGTGCCACCGCCTGCGGTGCCACATTTAGTAAATACGGGCGTTAAACACTGCACATACACACGTATGCCATCATCTACATAAGCTAATTTAACGTTATATGTTAGCTTCAAGCTTACTAGGTTTGCATTAAACTCTGACATCCATATTTAGCGAAAAGAGAGTGGAATTTGGTGATACGAATACGAATAGCATACCCCTAACTCTGTTGTTTTTAAATTTTTTGAAACTCTATATCTTCTGGAGTAATATGACTTTTCAGTAGTATAAAATCATTGAGTGGTTTTCGTGATTACCCTACACACATACACAAATTTTCTGTATTTAGATATAATATCAGAATGCAATTAAAAGAAAACATTAATCTATGTGTGCTAATGGCTAAACTAAAGAGATAAAATTTCGCCAAACACTGAATTTACAGATAGCTTTATATATGAACGTAAACAAACACATACCCTTAGAATAAGAGCAACGTTAAAGAATTTTCTGTGGTGAAATTTAGGTTCTTAACACTAAAGATAGTTGATGGAGCAGAGCAAAAACATCGGGCATTACTAAGTGTCACCGACGCGTGGAAAAGTGCTATAATTTTTTTCTTTTGTCATTTCTTGTTTCTTCGTTTTGCTTTCTGCAGCATTTTACTGCTAATTTTGCAAGCCTTTTGTAGCTCCACTTTTTATTTTAAACCGCAGCAACCTCAAAATAAAAGTTTTCATAAAATAACTGTTTCGTACACATTACAAATAAAAACTGCGCTATATTATCATAAAGTAATGCAAAATGATTGTAATGCATCCTGAAGACGAAAGGTATGATATTTTGTTTGTTTTAAGCACTACATGGTCAGTGATGGTACTATAATGATAACTCCCGAATTTATCTAGGGAGAGCAACTGAAACTGTATTTATTTTTACTCGTGTAGATAAAGATTATGAGATTTAAGCAATGTATCCAAAAGGTTTTACAAAGGCTAGTATAAATAATAAAAGGATCTGATTTTATGTGCAATTTTTTTGTAAAGAAAGATATATAATTTGAACAATAGCTCATTATTTACACAGTAATAACTATAAGAATCGCTTATTAAGAAGCTTGTTCAAACGCTTGAATAAGACTTTCCACCAATCATGGCTACTGGCTGTTAAAACCAGAGGAAACCGGGGACTCAATTCGGGATAGACATATTATGAGCGACCATCGCGCTCTAAACAGCAGACCTATTACCGTTTCCTATTATTGGAGGGGATCCGTCCCCTTCAGCTGCCGTGGTGCGGGCGCTGCGGACCCTTAGCACTCGTGTTGTTCGGATTGGATTGGACTCCAGGGGGCAGTGTGTTCCCGACAACTACGGGGAATTGGATACCTCAGGCCAGGCTACGGCCGCCCGGAAGGGGTAGAGGATTGCCTCATAAGTCCCGGGTACTAGCCTGCAGAGCTAGTAAAAGGTGTGCTGAATCACCAGGTGGCACCACCTTGGTTTTCGGTAGTCTTCCCTGCGGGGCTGACGCGCGTAAGTGGCGTATCCACTTCCATCCCGTCTTGAACGTTATTGTCGGTGGGGGGCTTTTTAGACTCCAGGTATTGCCCTATGGAAAGAACCCCCGGCGTTATCCATCGCTTCCGGGTTGAAGGAGGCTAGGGTCTTCGGACTTTTGGGTAGATCCTCTGCACATACCTGTTTCCTATTGTTAATATAGCCTTTGTTGTATTTTACAGTAGCAGTGTATATATATATATATATATATATATATATATATATATTAATGTAGATACACGGAACTTTAGGAAAATTATTAGAAGTAATAAAGTGCTGTCTGTATCACTTTTGTAAAGATTGATTATCTAAACGTAAACTTACATTTATTTCTTCATTTTGCTGATCGTACCTGTGTTGAAAAGACGTAGAGAGGAGGATTATAGGAAGTAGGCTAGCCACATAAAGCTGTTGATTATATAGCTCCGGATGTGAACATTCCATTAATTCGAAGGAGAAGCGGTGTTAAATATTCCAAACCACTCATTACCGCGTTATGCTCAGTAATATTTAATTTAATATCTAAATGTAAGGAGATTTCTTTAACAAATGTAAAGCAAAACAGTAACAAACTTATACTGATAACAATCCGCAAATATATATTTGAGATGATCAACTTTTACAGTGACTGTGATTGAAGCAGAGATACAGTCATGCCGAAGTGTAACAGAACAGAGTTGAAAATTTATGGGGAAAGTATAAAATTAAAGTTCAAATTAGGTCAATTGTGATTATTCATCCGTTTCAATACGACAAATATGCTGCAAACAACCTGTGGGATCTGAGGGGTCAAAATACAGGGTGTATATAAATGAATAGCGGGATTTTAAGTCTTTATAATATTTATTACGTTCAACATACAGTTATAAATGATCTGTCAAATGAAAAAGCAACTCAAACAGTTTTACCAAGAACCTTATAAATGTTCAATGTGACTACTCTTTGTCACACGGCACACATCAAGTCTATAGCCGAGTTCTTCCTAAACGTTGAGTGAGTATTTAGTAATTGTAGCAACAATCCGGTTTCTAATTCAGGGAGGTAAGCTGGTAGCGAAGGTACGTACACACGATCCTTGATGAAGCCCCAAAGGTAAAAATTGCATGGCGTTAGGTCAGGAGAACGTGGAGGCCATGCATAGCAACCTCTGTCATTGGGTCCCCTGCGGTCTATCCAGCGCTTGGGTACAGTGACGTTCAACCAATCACGTACTTCGTTATGCCAGTGAGGTGGCACACCATCTTGCTGGAAAATGAAGTTCCCTGGCTCATTTTCTTCCAACTGAGGGAAGAGCCTTTGCTCTTTATCAAGGTAGGAAGTGCGAGTTACAAAAGTTTCACCAAAAAGAAAGGCCCATAAACTTTTCCCTGGGATACGACACAAAAATCATTCAGTTTTCGGGAATCTCGTTGCATTTATATCATCTCGTAAGGATTTTCTGAGCCCCAGATACGCACATTAGAAGTGTTAACATGTCCACTAAGGTGAAAGGTCGATTCGGCACTGAAGACAACACGATCTATAAAATCGTCATAGTCATGAAACAACATGTCGTTTCCGAAGTTGGCAAGTAATCCGTGGTTGGTCAGCTTTAGAGCCTGTAATAAGTGTAAACGGTAAGGACGTAGCCGTAAGCGCTTTCTTACAAATTTCCAAACAGTCGACACAGGAACTGTAATTCACGACTAGGCGTCTGGACTGTATTTCTTTGGGCTACGAGTGAACGACTCTCTCACTCGCTCAAGTCTCTTCACTTACTCTTGGTCGTCCCGTGGTCTTCCCGTTACAAAGGCAGCCAGTATCTTCACTGATGATACCAAATACGAACGTTATCACTAGGAGGATAACAACCAAACTTAATGCGGAACGCACGTTGCACAGTGACTACAGATTAGGTCTTTGCAAACTACAGAACACAAAACGCTTTCTGTTTACTAGTCGCCATCGCTGCTACTACCGCTGTTTAGCGGATTGCGGCAGAAACATTGCACGCACATGCGCACTGCTGCCAACAAACAACACTGAGTTGCTTTTTCATTTGACATATCGTTTATAGCTGGAAGATTAATGTAATAAATATTATAAAGAGATAAAACCCCGATATTCATTTATATGCACTCTGTATATTGCGGAAAATAATTAGAACTTTTTCGGATATAAAAATACGTTTTTACTCCGAATTTACATTTCATAATTGTTATTTATTTTGTTATTCCAGTACTTTTAATGATGTACCTGCAAGGACCGTTCATTGCTGAGCTAAGGCAGATATACAGTATAGCTAATTTTTAATAGTGGTCTTGTGTGTCTGCTACAAAATTCGTATTGAGATAATTTCCTAAAATTGTTATAATAATTAACAGGACACGAAAAACTAAAATACTGACATTTTAATCAATGAAACAGAAGGTACCTTTTCCCATTAATTTTAATAATGTAAATAATAATGTAAAAGCTAATAACATATGCTTATTAGCTGATTATCCGAGCGGCTGAAGGACGATGTGTTATAATGGTCGTCTGCAGTGGAGGCAATGATGCGTGAAACGTCACGCTGGTTCGCATACACTGATTGGTAAAGAAAATATTCTATCACCCTTCTCCAAAACATGCCTCATTTATTTCTTCTGCACACTAAACAGCTTTCCCTCTGCTTCTGCTTGGGTGAAACTATGCGTGACAAGGACTGGTAACTAGAACTGAACCCCGCGAAGGAATTGCACTACGAGCTACACTATCAAATGGTTGCGCTTAAAAAGATTGTATCAGTATAACACGAAAATGAAAACAAAATGGGAAGAAAATAGTTTTGAAGACGAAGCGATGTATCTGCCATCTTCAACGTCGTCATCAATCTGCAGACGGCTACTCAGCTGTTGAATTATGAAATCTCTTTTTTCAGGCAGATACGAGATAAACATCAGTTAAATTAGTGATAAATTTGACGGGGGTAGTAATGATCTAGGTGAGCTGAGATACCAGTTGTTTTATTTGAAGAATTAAACATTTTCTGAATACTATCATTCCACATTGCAACTGTTGAATTATATCAGTTAATTTCTGTCATTTCAAGGCTTAAGGTTTAAAAATTTGTCGTTTTCGTAACAATAATGCGAAGCGTATATTGCAGCACATGGAACTGGAACTAAGCAGCACATGTTACCTTTTGTAATTTATGGGAATCCTGGCAGAAAAGGACGAAGAGGAGACCCGAAGTCACCAGACCGGATGATGATGATGATGACGCCTGAGAGCAAGAACGGGGCCACGATGATTTTAGAATGAAACCAATCCTTACTTTGACATGATCTTGCTTGCGCCATCTTCGACCCGGGTGTTCCGGAATGAATAGGTCTTCAGGAAGAGACTCAGCCAGTCAGAGTCATGGAGAAATCTTTACATAGCGCGAAGTCCATCGTATTGATGTAACACCCCAATTGTCGTCGCCTGACCCTAAAACCCTGAAGCAATGAAACGGATGAAAATAAATTTTGGGGATAGGATAGTTTTAGTTGAAGAACCACTGTAGTATTCGCTAGCAAAGCCACGAAAATCGCAGATTAGAGTGGCCAAGCAAAATCCAATGTAAGTCAAGATCTTCCGAATTCCAACGTCATACGCCAGGGCAGAACCGTCTCAATCGGTAATTTCTATACACTACTGCGACTTTCATTGAACACATATACCAGTAGATACCATTTGCCTCCTGCGCTGCTTCACAACGGTGAAGCAAGCCTTCCTATAAAGCAGCAATAGTTGAAATTGCTATCCTCCAGCACAAGACTTTTTGCTCTACTTTCTTACCATCTGTGTAATTAATTGGTTCCTCCAGTCATCCATACCTTCTACAATATACAGTTTAATCCTTAACAAGAGCCCAGTGGCAGGCAAACAGACATTGGAACAATAACTTTAAAAAATCAGGGGGTGGGGGTAATCGCCTTTCGTTAGCTGAATGCTTTCGGAACCTAGGAATGTGTCGGCAACTTTCCTTTCAAGGTTTCAATTTCCCGGCGGTAACCTGCTTGATTTAATTTTGAAACCTCTCGAAGCTTTAAGATTATGAAAAGAAGCCGACGGGTTGGATAATTTTGTATTCTTTTCATATTAAAGGGTGGCATTGGTTACGCTTTTTATAGCACTCGAACAATAGATTCAGAAGTTCATGGACTTGGGGTGAGTGTAGGTGCATGTGGCATACTACTGGGCACAGATCTGGTTCAACTGACGTTTTTGACAGGCTGACTACCACCTTGACATCGTAAGTGACCGAGAGGTAAGTGGAAGTCAGTCTTGAGGAAAGATAATGCTGTGTATATGTTGTGGGTTTAAAATACATCCAACCAATGTTAATGAAGCTAGAAACTTAAGTTTACATTCATTCACATATCCCTGTCGAACACAATGCCCACTTTAAAATTGAAAATCCCTTTGTTAACAGAATTTTAAAGACGTGCACATTCATGAAAATGTATCTAAACCTTATTAGATTCTGTACTTGCATTCTGAAAATGACACTTATTTTATGGAACTATGATACCGAAATACAATTCTCCTTCGTGACATAAAAAAAATCCCAAATAAATGATCGAAAATGCAATTCTGTATCCCTACTCATTAAATCATTATACACAACGTATCATTATACGCGACCAGCTATTTATTTTAATTTGTCTTTCGTCTGATGAATATTTATGTCCAAAGTATTTCTGCAATTAGGTACCATTCCTTCCGGAACAACTCTTAGTAAGCGGTTTATTTGCTTTCTGCAACAGTAATGCCTTTTCAATTATTGCCAAGAACGTAATTTTTTTCGGCCACGCTTTGAAACAGGTAGTGATATCACGTATCATCATCACATCCATACACACACGAACACACACACACACACACACACACACACACACACACACACACACACACACACACACACACGCACGCACATGCAGATGGGTCTTTCTCTAAAGATGTTGGATTTAGGAAACCTCGAAACATGTACTTATTTTCAATGGAATCTCGATGTAGAATTTTTCTTTGGAATACAATACTTTCTCTGTTTATGTACGTGGTAGAGAAGAAAAATATATTGTATTTTATCTATGGTTTCCAAAATACATTAGGAACTGAGGTAATATTCGGACAGTACGTAGACCGATACGGAAATTGAGCATTGTTAGCTCACAGCAGCCCTAACTTTTTGAATGTTTGCTTCAAGTATTAGAAGGAATGCCGGCATTTTCCGTATTTTTCCGCCATACAGCTGTCCCAGTTGCTGTTCATTATTTCTTTATATGACACACATGTTTTAACAATCACTTTACGAAGAATACCAAGAAAAAAAGACATGCTGGTTTATTAATGAAGAGATAGGAAAACTTCCTAGATAAAGTAAGTCATTTAGAATGACGGTCTTTCCATTTATTTAATAATGAGGCTAATGTTTGAACAGTGACGTAGAAGAGTAACAAAAAAAGATATCCACAAATAATATTTCAAAGTGGTTGCTGGACTACTGGGCGGCTGTTCTCTTGTAATAATGTTGCTGTACCGCTGACCATGGTCTCTCGCTGAGTAATTTATGTGAGGAAGCCATGAATTAGTTTCGGGAGAGACTGCTAAATTATATCGTGGGTGAAGGATGGGATGCAAAATGAGGGAGGCTATATATTATATAGAATTATAAAATACTCGGTGATGATACCAGCAGTGAAGTTTAGTGCAGAACAGTTACAAGGGCACGCCTTTCGATGCCCGGGGCATGTGGTGTTTGATATTCCAGGCGACGCGCAGCGTTTAACCAATAAATTTTGTCAAGGCTATCCTGCAGTAGAACTGGTGTATCATAATTGCTCTGTGCTTAAGTGTGTTATTGTGAAAATTATTTCTAAATGACCAGAAATCTTGTTCAATTAAACTACCGCGTCGTTTGTCATTTTAAAGATTGGATCTTGTGAATGATTGGAGTACAAGACCGGACTGTCATATTTGGCAGTACCCAAAACTTTTTTTTACAAAATTGGGTATCTATAACTTTGGTTGGTACTAAATAATTTAACAACTGTAATGGTCTGAATAATTTGCTATAATATATCAGAGGTTCTTCAACGACAAAACACAATTGCGTGTTAAACAGTTAAAATAAATAAATTGCACGTTTTTCCTAAATTGTCAAGAGAAGTCACGAAACTGAAATCTTAGTACACTCTAATTAATCTAACTTGAAGGTATGAATTTACGTGGATGAATAACTTTACTTATATTTCATTTATCTGAAAAATATCCAAATAATTAAAAGAGTACACCCTAAAAGACATTCCGATTAAAAAACTAAACCTTAAGTAATAGCTACATAGCTACATATGTTCTCTACAAATGACAAATTCTATAAAAAAGCGTCCTTGGGCATAGTAAGTGCTAGAATTTATCTGTGCCTACATATGAGATAACGAAGATAATAATTCTTGAAATATTGCCTCGTCTATGAAACTATAGTAGTGAACATCGGCAAAAATTGTACCTCACATTTGGCGAAAACCACATGCACTTTATTTGAAATGAAAAATAATCAGAAGTTTGAAAACTACGAACCATTATCTAGTGATGAGTCAGCCATCATACACAGTATAAATATCCTTCTGTCACCATCTAGTATGATCTAATGATGAAAAGAACAAATCTAATACCGTTAGGCCTCCGATTACATTCCTGTGGTTGGTAAGAAATAGTAACCATTTCTACTGTGTACCACTTTAACCTGAAAATATATTTAACATAATGCTGTTTGTTCTGGATAAAAAGATATTAACTGAAAACGTGATACTTACAAAGCTTTGCTTAATCTGTTGAATGTCTACAGCCCTTAAAACTCAGATTGGTAGTACTTTTTCAATTCATTCTAGACACCAGTTTTTTTCAAGTATTTAAAACGTCCCAGGTGCAATGTACTGGTTTACAAAAATCTGCGTACCTTATACTTTCCTTTTTAAATTACTTGTAAAATTAGTAAAATAAGGTGAAAATTCAAACATATTCAGTGGTGCCAAAGAGGTCGTTTGACTTTTACGAAAAATAACGTCTTATTTTCATTATACAGGGTGTTTCGAAGCGACACCGAACGAACATATAGAATTAGTTGTTCAGCTTGTATGTGACACATATAGATAGCTTTTTCCGCCAATAAAGCCGCATAAAATAATCCAGAATGAGTATGGATTAGGCAGTGATAGGAACAACGACGCGTGCCTCACGCTTTCGGAGTTCGCAGGTATAGGTCACACGTCGTGCCGCGTGTTGTAGTTGTTTGTAAACATACCAGCGTACTCCGCAGTAGCTTGCTACTATTAAGAATTTCTTTGGCTTATGGAACCGCAATAAAGAAGCTATTGCTTAATTATTGCTTATGAGTGTTTAACGTGTTCCAAAATTCCGTTATAGAGGCCATGATGGCATATATGCTGGTGGACATATGCAAGTTATGCCTTTTAGAGGGAAGTTAATGTTAGTGAGGTTGAGGATGGAAGCAGTAAATGATAAACAGAACAGAAGGCAACATCAAAGAACTGAGATAAATTAACCAAAACTAAACGTCTTATACAATTAGACGAGCATTTTATTTCACGCGTTTGGTAATACTAAATAAAGCATTTGTAACTGAAAAGGAAGCTGTTGTTGTTTACAGTAAGTGGTTGTAAGTATTGAACAATTAAGATCATAACAAAATGCTCTGAAGTTAAAAAATAAATATTATCATTGATGTAATGTCTTTTACAATTCATACTTTTAATGAAATTAAATTAATCGTGTGCTCATTGAACTCCCTTCAGCTCTTCCATCCATCAAAACCATATCCATCATTTCGGCGTTCGTATAGCGCTCCATATTGCATGGATTTGCTATCTAAGTACACGCAAAATCCTTCCTGTTAGGATGGAATGTGTAGCTTTACTCTGAAGAGCAACCTTGCAACTGTCCGAGTTATTAGTTGACTTTTACACAAATAACTGCCCTTTGCCCCATTACCTGAAAGGTAGGCTAGGGACACTGATAAATAGCAAGGACCAATGTTTTTGTTTTCATGGCCGGTGCGTCCCAATAACAACTTTTGAGGTTCGCACAGCAATTGTTCCTGCGCTGCCTAATCACAAAATCATGCGACATTTAATACTGCATAAAGTTATACCTAACAGAACTTCAAAGCTGCGACTCCGAAATTCGGACTAGTTATAAACTACGCAACGGCTATATCGTTCGGTGTCCTTTTGAAACAACCTGTACACACCGATCAATTTAGTGTATTGCAATTATAACAGTTCGAAACTTCATAAACATAAAAGATATAAAACATACAAAAATATGTTACTTCAATTTGATTAATCCCAATTTCTTCGGGTGTGCACATATGCAGTGCTTAAATCTGTCCAATTCTATATACGTCACCTGTTGTTAAGAGAATGATGAAAATTCTATATATTTCAGCATGATAAATACCTAATTTAAGACATGAAAACGCTTAATTATGTTCAGAAATTACAATCATATATGATATTCACAATTACACTACTGCAAACACTAATTCTAGTGTCTGTAAGTAATAAGGTACTATTTTATTTTATATGAATAACATGATTCAAACATGCAAATCTCAGGACTAAACTTGATATTGTTAGGTTGGTTTTAAAAGGAGACTTTGGCGGAATTCTGTCATCCCAGGTATTCCCTTATATGGAAATTCTCTCTCTTTCCGCAGAGTAAACGCTAAAGATTTTGTTTAAACCATCATGCTGGGAGGTAGTGGCATAAATAAAATTAAGACCAATCTTGAATTTGGTGTGAATAATTCTGATATTTTTTCCATCATCATTTAACGTCAAACATTACAATTACAAAAGATACGTAAACCATGCAGAAAGAATATTTATTTCATTAAAACAGACAATTTATAAAATATCCTTTTCCATAGAATCAGCAGTTTCAAAACATTTCTAGGGGCTGCTGAAAGACTGTTTTAATATCTTGTAATACGTTTTGACCTCGTACCTTGTATGAAACATCTTGATATTGGATACTTTAAAACCATTCTGTTACACACATGTACTGTGATTAATTCAAACTAAGTAGAAGAACCTGTTGTTGTATCAACATTACCATATGCAAGTGATACTTCTGAATTCGTAATGTGCTTAGTTCCAGATTTGCACATACTCGTAAGATATTATCGTGGAATTGAGTCCGGTGAACTCAGTTAGGACTTTTAGGATTATAAATGGATTATTTTATACATTATTTAGGATTTTATTAATTTGAAATCAATGAATATAAGACGTAAAAGAAATATTTTTTCTTCTTTCTGTACTTATCTTCCTCGAATGGAGACTTACAGCCAAAGGCTTAACAAGTTATAGCCTTGGGGTGAGATGACAGTCGAGGAGTAGACTGTCTGGATCACAGGTAGTATCCAGATGCCCCATGCTGGGTATAAGGGTGAAGTAGGTACGTGATGGTGAAATTGATGAAATATAGGGGATTATGGAGCAGCCGATGGAATGAATGGCGTGGGGAATCACGTATTTTAAAGAAGTTCTTAAATAGACATAGTGTTACATAAACTATACTCCGCGATGTATAACCCGATGCTGGATCAAGGACTGCTGCTCCCTTCACTCTGCCCATCACGGGTGTCATGAGGAGTACAGTACTGGAGGGTGGGAAATGATTAGTGAATCGAGCCCCTCCTGGCGCTAATTGTGGTGTTTCCAAATTGGAGCCTCTAACATTGTCCCAAGTAACTCTTCAATTGGCCCATCCCAAGGACCTCATGAAGCGCACGGAAATCGAACTCGGGCCTCCCAGCGCTACTAAATAGATAACCTATATAATTATATATTTTCTAAGGAATCATACAGTATTACTTACACAATACGTAATTACTCAACACATTCACTTGGGACATCTAAGGAGCAAAGAAAATTAGGAAAAAGAGAGGGGGGTGTATAGTGCAGAAGAGAGAACAGCTTTGCACCGTACAATATTTTAATGATAGAGGTTCCAAAATCATATTTTATTTTGACGTGAACCAATGCTAACAAGTGTCTATATTACAGTGTGGCTCATTGATATTACTGAATGCTATTTTTATCTCAAATATATCTTTTAAAGCAATCCTTTAATTACATACCAGTGTGTTTGACATATTCTCCAAACGCTTTGGAATTATGCTTTAGTTTACATACATATATAACTTTGAAGTTCATCTCTCTTTACGCGTCCTTCTTTGTGCTCTTAATTGCCTCATATTTATTATTCTGGCAACGTTGCCAACACTTCAATTCAGCTAGTTACAATTAAGTATATTAACTTATTGCTCACCTCCGTGATGTGGGTCCAGCGTATTTGGCTGGTATTCACAAGTTTGTATCTTGGTTAATGCAAGTTATTTTTAAGGTTTTGGCGTATTCTATAGTTCTCACGCTCTATGCACACTAGATTATATGAATATCCTTTCGTCCATTTCGTTCATCCATTCCCCGCGCGGTTGATTTAACTTATTCAAAGGACATTAAATTGACAAAGATAGATTGAAAATATAAGTACACCTAAGTAACATAATTATATTTATTCATATCTCGAACTTCTAAGTGTCTCTTTGGAACTCTTCGGATTGTTGTTTCTTCCATTGAGCGATATCATCCAAAACAGATTTTGTGTCAGGAGTGACGTAAGTTGAATTTACCTTTGTTTCTCATTCTTTTGGTTCATTGTTTTGGTTTATTCATCCTACTTATTCTATGTATGCATTTATCCTTCTTCTGCATAACAAAATATAATTTTCGACAGTCACAATACAGACCACAAAATCACGGTGGACCAAAAATGAAATGTGTAGTGTTTAACACCCGCTTTTACTACATACGGCACCGCGGGCGGTGACACTGGTGGTACATGAGATGAAGATGGAGCACCGGTGGAATGAGATGGCGGGGGAAACCGGAGGTCCCGGAGAAAACCCGCTCCAGCGCCGTGTTGTCCACCACAAATATCATTTTTCCGTCGCCTGGGATCGAACCCGGGCCACCTTGTTGAGAGCCATGCGGTCTAACCACTGAGCCACGGCGCGGCCACGATGGACCAAGAAATAAAATAATCTTTGTCTCTACCTCAGAAAGTTACACAAAATAATATGCTACCACCTACAGAAGCGTTCCTGGATATCTTCACTATGTATGTGCTCCGAAGTTTGTTTTATAGTACTTCTGGAGCAGATTGTCATGTGTGATAAAGGGATAAGAACATCTTAATACCTTGGTTTAGTTAAGTAAGAAGTACAGGACAGCGATGCATGATGAAAGCGAAGGGGCAATCTCTGTTCCTCCTGACATAGGCCACTCTCATCTTATATACTAAACTTAGCGTAACTAAGTTCCCACTGTAGCGCAAGATGTCTCAGCTGATGCCGGGGAAAACGGATGGATAGTTTGAATATACACTTTCCATCCATCGTTTTGTATCTTTTTCTTCTTCTTGTTTTAAGGATGTGTCATGCACGAACTAATATTTTCCAAACGTCTTCCTGAAATGAGGTGTGAAATTAAAAGTGGGGTGCGGGAGTTGCCTGCAGCAAGTTTCTCCGGTGTGCCCGCAACGTGTGCTGCTTAGCAGTGGCGGATTTCAACCTTCTTAGTCACATTTACAGTCTCCCTGTCATCTACCACTGACTAAGTTTTGAAATTTGTTTTCACCTTTATTGCACACTGTACCTTCAATCTTTAATAATGGGTTGATTATGTTTTAATGTTTAAACCCCACATTACAGGCATTTTAAAGGCTTGAATTAGAAATTCCCCGTCACTTTAAACATCTTACGGATCTAATTTACTTACGTAATATTCGGAATTAAAATAACAAACAACATCGTAAATGTTTTAACAGTTTTATTAACTGAAGTGAGCTGGAAGGGTATATTCAAGTTAATACACTACTTTTTAACAAGTTTGAGCTGCAGTTGTAAAGAGCTTTTCAAACTTATTTGTCAACCGTGACTAAATAATTTTTGAAGTATTAACACATTTTAAACTTGATATATAGAAATACAAATAATGTTTCATTAATATTATTGGTTTTATTTAAATTATAGTAAAAGTGTCTTATGATGTCTACATAAACATTGTAGTGAGAGATGTTTTAGTGAAATCAATGCAAAAATTATGGCTTACAATTTAAAATAAGGCGATACTGTCGAAAAGTGTATTAGATTGTCAATGAAATTAATACAGTCACATCAGTTATTGATCATTGGTAACGTTTTTCTGCTTTCTGCATTTAACTAAATTGGCAGTAATCGGACTTTCCTGCGACACAATAAAACAGGAGAATGGATCATCGTCTATATTCCAGCACACTTGTAAACTTAAGACACCTGTTAACTCCAAATATAATTTTTCAAGTATACAAAGGTATACTTTTAAATATATTCAGAGGTTACAAATCTATTGAGTAACCTATAGTTAATTTTCTTTTCTTCTATGTCGCTAAAGCAGAAAGGAAAATGAACCTAAGCTGTAGGCATCATTCCATAAGGGTTCCAAGGTGTATGAAAAATAATTGTTAAATGTTCTACAGCTTTATAAACAGTTTCATGAAAATGCAAATTTTCGAATAGGGAGAGGGTAGAACATAAGCTTAAAAGATAACCCCTAAAATTATTTAATTATTCAAATTATGCCAGACATAAAATAAGTGCATCCAAAATGTACTGTCTAAAACCTGAGACAATTTTAAAAGAACAACGGTGAATGCACCAGATATTGGATACTTAAATTAAATTCATATTTCTCTGTATACCGTTTTATTTATATTTTCTCTACCGACTTTCTATGTAGGGCAGAACAAGTATTGTGCTACATTAAACATTATATGGGGAGATTTCACTGAACGTGTATGGTCCCTGAATCTTGAATGATTTGACAGAAGCAAGCACATGGGTCCGTAAAAGAAAATAAATTATTTTTTGAGAAAGGACAACGCGCGTGCGCTTGCATCCAGAAACTTCTAAAGAAGCGACTTCTAAATTTTCACAAAATCATCTTAGTGTAAACTAATACTTACATTGATAATGTATTCATTTCTTATTTCCTTTGCAGTAGCTCTAGCAGGCTAACGATTTTGGTTACTATTTATGTTGACTTCAGGTATAAAATGTGTATCTTAAATTTATCTTAATCTAGTCTCTTCCTTTTGTATAACTTTTTTAAACTAGGAAACCATAGGAAATGTACTCTTAAACATAGATAACTTATGGAAGAACATATGAAGTCGCTTTTATGAAGTATGTTTGTAGGAGTGCATTGCTTTTTTTTTTAATTTTTCTCCGAACTACCAATAGTTTTGCTGTGTTTCCACATGCTGTATATTTTTATTAAATGGAGTACCTTATTGTAAATTTAGCACAAATGTAACTTTCAGTGACTATTTGTTTCTATAACTGTACAGTGTAATACTTGTACTGTTTCTTTAATAATATTTGGAAGTACAGTATTTAAATGAAGCCACACCGTTCCACAACTTTCCAAAGTTGTAATCATGTGGGTGTGTAGCAGTAAACACTCTTTGAAGCTAATCATAACCTACAAGAGTTTGAAATACCTGTAGTCACTCGAGCAGTACATGAGTTTCTCATGGGTATGTAAGCAAGAATTCTAGTGAACAAAGTTAAAAATAAAAGAAATATAATTTCCTTAATCGAACATAGTACAACAATTTATTCTTTATAGAGTAATATAAATATTTTTAATTTTTATTTTATGTGGTGCTTATCACTAGAAATTCTTTTTTTTATTTCAATAAACGTCCTCCAACGTTAAGTAATATGGGGCAATAAATGAAATGTGTGAAATGAAGCTCAAATGCGCCCAGATATAAAGAACTTGTAGTTATCGGACATCCATCTTTCAGGATAAGGCAAACCACGAATGAAAACCTTATCCAGATACCTCTCCCTGGCCGAGATTAGAACTCAGGACTCTTGAATTGAGGCAGATGTGCTGCCACCTACGCCACATAGGCGGGCGCTTTCAGTAATAGTTACACACTATGCTCCATTGTACTTTTGAGCTTGGTGAGTAGTATCCTGCCACATTAACATTTTCAAGTAATTAAGAAACCTCTGCACAAATTCAGTTAATTTTGTAAGAACGAAATTTTACTATCAAACTAGGAAACATTATTTTGGGAACTGGTGTGATGGTCATTAATGCATTATAAATAGCTAGTTGATCTTCTAGGGGAACATTACTCCGAAAGCGTGAACAGATTAGTCCCTCCCCTTCTTAAGGACCCATAAATACATATGGACGTATGAGGTGGAACGCGTTATCTTTCTGATTTTCTCCGATTTTCTGTTTTGGTACTTATGAAGGTAGGGGGGATAGGGAATGGTTTAACACCTTATGTGTATTGTTCCCAGGCCTGTTCTAGAGTGCGCCGCGCCATGCCTCAGTGGTTAGACCGCTTGGCTCTCACCAAGGCGGCCCGGGTTCGATCCCAGGCGACCGCAAAGTGAGATTTGTGGTGGACAACATGGCGCTGGGGCGGGTTTTCTCCGGGATCTCCGGTTTCCCCCGCCATCTCATTCCACCGATGCTCCATCTTCATCTCATGTATCATCAGTGTCATCGCCTGCGGTGCCGTATGTAGTAAAAGCGGGCGTTAAACACTACACACATTTCACACACTGTTCTAGAGTGATTTAATATGCATTGTGACCAAACAAAATAATTGCTTTCCAAAATATTTTAAAGGCGACTATTATAACCTTACTGAAGCAATAAGCAGAAGTTTTCAGATATGACTCATATTCAATCAAAAGGAACTACAGACAACCAGTTGAAATAACCGGCAGCATCTCTCGAGTCACAAATCGATTGTTATTGGTGGACTTGAAAAGCACAACTTTTAGATGAAGAGATCACGACAGTTCTGATCCTCCCACGAAATCTTATTAAAATGTTTGTAATTTTATTTTTCCTGTATCTTTATTGCAGCGAAGTACAAATAAATATTCTTGCCCAGGAAAACAATGATTTTATTTTGTAAGGTTATCACAACTACTTAACATAAAGTTTGGCCATATGACATCTACTTAGCTATAAAATTCCGGGGAAGTATTAGGAGATATAGTAGTCCAGTGAACATTACGAAAGAGATAAGTAGCAACGTTTGCTGCGATGAGATGTAAGATTAGATGCGACAGGACTGTGCTGGTGCGAGAAAGTTTAGATACAAGGCATCGGGGCAGTTCGTATGGAAAGGAAATAAGGTAGAAGAAATCAAACGGTAACCGTTTTACGGATATCTGTAGTTCACTTAGGCCAAGCGTGTAACTGGGACGTTCTGAAAGGTCTCGGCATGACCAAGAAATTGCAAGCTTCAAGTGAAATACTTATTTTTCAACATGCAACGGCCTCTCAGCGTTGAACATACAAAATTAAATAATGTTTGCCTAACTGTACTATGTGTCAGCTTCAATTTAATCCTTTAATATAACTTTTATATAATCCATCCTACAGTTTCATCCTGTATGTTTCTCTGTACGGTAGAACTCAAATCCAAAAAGTTTGTTAAATATGACACTTGTTATTTATGTTTAGGAACTTGCAAGGATACTCCACAAAGCCCGCCTCGATAGCGAGGTGGTAGCGTGTCTGCCTCACGTTCAAGAGGTCCCGAGTTCGAATCTCGCACAGGGTGAGTTACCTGGATAAGGTTTTTTCGGGGTTTTCCCTTATCCTGAAAAACGAATGTCGTGTAACTCTAAGCTCCATGGACCCCGGACTCATTTGAGCATCATTTCACCCATTTCATTCATCGTCCGATATGACAACGTTGGAAGACGTAAATTACAAAAAAAAAAAAAAAAAAAAAAAAAAGCCTTGCGACTAGGCAAGGCCTTAGAAAAATCGTAATTAGAATAAGCAGCCATCAGAAATTCAACCCGATATCTCCCGAATGCGACCTTACAGGTTATTGGGGTGTACTGGCTCGGTGCGTACTACCCTTCACAAATGAAATGAAATGTGTAGTGTTTAACGCCCGCTTTTACTACATACGGCACCGCAGGCGGTGACATGGATGATGCATGAGATGAAGATGGAACACCGGTGGTTGAGATGGCGGGGGAAACCGGAGGTCCCGGAGAAAACCCGCCCCAACGCCGTGTTGTCCACCACAAATCTCACTTTGCTGTTGCCTGGGTTCGAACCCGGGCCGCCTTGGCGAGAGCCAACCACTGAGCCACGGCGTGGCCACCCTTCACATGAAAAGCGTTTCTTCGTTTCTGATTTTTTAAAATTTGGCTGAAACTAAAATATCACATGTTTATGCTGTTTTTATGGCAAGTGAATTTGCCATAAAAATATGTATACATTGTATTGTATGAATTGAATTTTCTTAGGAAAGCTAACAAAAATCTCTTTAATAGCAGGAAATTTTGTATAATCTTGCAAAAATCATAAGTAGATAAATTTCAAAACGTTCATAACGTTTTATGTGGCATACCAATATGCGAGAAATTAACATAAGCTTGATATGTCAATAGTTTGTAAATTATTCACTTCTTTCTTGCATTTAGCGGAAATAGAATCCATTTAAAGATCAGCATATACAGGTTGCACTTTTAAATATTACTATACTATTTTCTTTGTACCTTTAAGCGTATGTGAAATGCAATTATTTATGCAAGCTTTATTACAATTGACCTAAAGTAGACAACAGAATAAGTTCGTGAGGAGGTTTGTTAAAGCGGGTAGAGGAAGTTACGTCATTGAAAAATATTAGCCTTTATGATTATTTTAACGTTTTTAACGGATTCACTAATTCAGGTTATGCTAAAAATTCTTTTTATAAGATGTATGTAACACATTAGAATGTAGTTTAGAGGTTTTTAGGCCGGAGCAACTCCTTACATATTTGGAGGCAAAACGTCACATAATAATTTATCGACTTGACGACGACCTAAGTCCAAAACTACGTCCTATTGGATTAACGCAGGCCATGAATCCTAAGAATGCATATTGGTTCTGTTAGTATTTTATTTGGTGCCCATTCACCCATGAATATAAATATCCAATCCACATGGAACTATATCGTGTTTTTGTACTAATTTGGACGTTTTCAATAACATCTGCATCGTCAGAAAGCTCTAAAGGAAATAACAACCCTGAAGCGTCATAATGGGTGCTCGAACCTAATAAGGTAGGCTACGTACAGCAACATGCTCGCCCTATTTCTTGTTTCGACACAATATCATGCCTTCTGTAGAACAATTGGAACTTGCGGTTTAGTTTCACTTTTGCACCGTAATGATAGCTATTTTTATTCGTGTTGTTTTTGTTGATATGTTTACTCATGTCGTTGAGTAGAACACCCCAGTAATTTTCCACGGGTGCATGTAGTACACCGTACACTTTAAATGATACGTCACGTCCTCTCCTGTCTTCAGGTAGAAAGCCACCGGTAAACAATTTATGTTCCACATATCCACAACACTTATTCACAATAGTATACTGAGAAATTGAGAAAAAACTTTAATAAATCAAACATTTCCTTTACATCAACTCTTGGAGATGCCAAAAGGTGTGAAATTTAGTCATAAAGGTAGGTACTTGAAGAGATGGCATCTGAAACCTGCTGGTGAAATTCACCTATCTACGAGGGCTGTTCAATAAATAATGATCACAATTGTTTTTTGACAACGTACCTTTACTCATAATTTTGATGGTACTTCTCAAAATAGTATCCCTTGATTGCGATGCACTTGCCCCAGCGTTTCTGCCAGACTTCAAAGAAATGCTGGAAACCATTTTTGAGAGATCCTTCAAAATCCCCTCCGCAGCCTTTACCATTGCTTCTAATGATGGATAATGCCTCCCACCAAGACGTTTCTTCAAGTTAGGGAATAGAAAAAAGTCACATGGGGCTAAATCCGGACTGTAGAGAGGGTGAGGGATGCACTTCAAGTTGATTTCTGCAAGATATTCAGCAATATTACTGACAATATGCAACCGCGCATTATCGTGGTGCAGCATCCAGCATGCTTCATTGAAATGTCGTCTTTTGCGCCTGATATGAACTTTCAATGTTTTCAGGACATCCCTGTAGTATTTTCCAGTTGCTGATGTGTGTGCAGGTACAACATGCTGATAAACTATTCCATCAATATCTAAGAATGAGATGACCATAACTTTTACAGCAGAAGCAACCACATTTCCTTTTTGGGGGTTGGTGATGAAGGAGATTTCCACACTGAGCTTTGCTGTTTGCTCTCAGGATCAAAATAATGTAGCCAAGTTTCATCAGCAGTGATTACGTTTGAAAGATACTCCGGATCTTCCTCTAACATCAACTTTAACTGCATGTTAGCTCCATTGCAGCGGTAGGCGATACTGAACATGTCTGAAATTGCCTGGTTCTCACAGGCGGGAACCAGGAGTACCAACTATGAAGCGGCGTGCTTGTTTCACATTAAGCTAACAGAATATAATAAGATTGAATTTTAGTGCGAAAAATTATGACCGTAAAAAGTTATGATCATTCTTTATTGAACAGCCCTCGTATTTTATGCAAATTTTATCTGAATTTCATTGATACTTTTAAACTTGCGAACATGGCATATTAAAAGGGTAAATTTAATTGAAAAGAAAAAGGACACAGTAGAAACCGTACTTCAGATAATGACATCAACTATTGTTACATCACCTGAGCGCAGTGGAGATAAAAATATACGAAACAGTGTTCCGCCCCCCCCCCCAGATTTGGGGTTTATAGCAATGTGTTAAAGCAATAAGTTAGCTCAACCTAAATTAACATTTCGGAGAATGTTAATTATTTCGGCCTCTACAATGCTTAAATCTCATCTTGTGAGATATACAGCTGAGGGAACAAGACGTTCAGAGACTCTTAGTGGCCAAATGGGTGTACCATCATATTACTATTAAATTAGTTCATGTATGATACTTGTGCTAGATACGAGTTGTGATAAATGAACATTTGATCTTTGTCATCAACTACAGTTATATCATCAACTCGGTTGCCATATAGAAACCATCATCTACAATTGAAATGATTCTGTTCGAAAGATAATTCCTTTTTAAACTCGTATATGTACAGTGCTGAGAAGCACTAAGCAGTCATCAATTTAAAATTTATTGGGCATTTAAGGTCTCTAGAAATGTGAATGAAAATATTGTGACTTTGTGGGTTCGTGAAATGAAAAGTCCAATTACACCACTCAACAATGTTCTTTATTTCCACCGACTTACAGTTTAACACTTGCCAATTACACAGAATTACTTGCTGCACACAGTTACAATTCACCAGTCCGTCCGTTACAATTTCACTGTACTCGCGGTTACGTAAGCTCCGGTACACATTCAAAGTTACGTACAGTCTTCCGTTGCACAATCCTTTCGTTCATTAACACGTCACTGACTAACTCTTACACCAAGAACTGCGACTGTCTCCTCACTCACTGACAAAACCAACTCACTGACTGACTAAACCAAAACCAACTCAACTCACTAACTAACAGATTGACCAACAACTCTGTCCGTCTGTAGCCCTCTTTATAGGCATCTCGCCGTCTTCTAGACGTTTCCAGATGATGAAAGATCCCGTAATTTCTGGAACCAGGTGGAAGTGAAACAGACCGCACATTTATGTTTCTTTCCCCAGTCGTCCCTGTCACCACTATAAGACAAACGAGGGGAGGGCGTAGCTAACATTGACCTCCCTCGTCTCCCGCTCTCAGCTGCTTTCATAGGGTGTTCCAACGCCCGCGTTACACTGCTCCCTCCTCAAAGCTGTTCGCCCCGAACAGCCCCATCGTAGCGGGCGAGGCGGTCCAGGTGTACCACCAGCATCTGCTCGGAGTCTCAGCCAGAAGTAGCGCTGCCGTAGTTTGTGAATCATTCGGTTCGCTCCCAGGTGTCCTCCTGAAGTACCGGCGTGCACTTCCTCCAAGACTTCCGGGACCTTACTCCGGGGAAGTACCAACTGTCCTCTCTGCGCCTTCCCATCGGGTGACTCCCATACCCGGAACAGCACGCCCACTCTGGTCTTCAACGAGTCCCATTGGGCCCAGTGCGACTTGTAGGTGGCGCTCCTTGGTGCGATGTCCTCCCAGGTTGGTCTCGTCCCTGCGTCCACTTCCCTCAAGAGTGGCCCCAAGTCTGCGTCCGCCAGCTGCTCCCTCCTCGGACCTGCGCTATCCCAGCCTTCAGCAGGCACTGCCACAACTACTCGGACTGCTGCGGCACGCTCCTTCTCTTCCACTCTTGTGCGCTCATGGCCGTCCTGGATCTGCGATAGGACACCTCCAATGTAATGGTCGCTAGCGTCGGTGTCCACAATGAAGGCGCCACCCGGTGTTGGGAAACCCAAAATTGGAGCACTGCACAGGGTCCCCTTCGGGTGCTGGAAAGCGTCTTCGGCGTCCTCCGTCCACACATAAGGCCGGTTTTCCTCCGTCAGGCGGGTGAGGGGTTTTGCGATGTTGTCGGCCTTTTCCTCTAAATCATTAAGGCTGTCGTCTACTTGACCCATCCGCTTGCCCAGATTCGTGACGTCATCCCTCACGCCGGCCAACCGTTCCTCAAACTTGGCGGCGAGGACCTCGTTCGCCTCCCTCATCTCCGTTGTCAGTTCGGCCATCTTTGCGGTCATTGTCTTGGCCAAGTTGTTGCTTGCCGTTTCCATCTTCGCTGTTAATTCGGCCTTCATTTCTTCCATCTTCCCGGTGATGTTGTCGTTGGCCGTCTTCATTTGTTTCAACTCTGCGGTGATGTTGTCGTTGGCCGTCTTCATTTGTTTCAACTCGGCGGTGAGGTTGTTATTTGTAGTCTCCAGCTTCGCGGCCAGGCTGTTACTTGCCGCTTCCGTCTTCTCTGTTAATTCGGCCATCATTTCCATCATCTTCTCCAAAAATTTTTCCAATGCCGCGTCCATGGTTGTAATGTTCGGTGATGTTATCTTCCCGCTTCCTGACACCAGTGTGACTTTGTGGGTTCGTGAAATGAAAAGTCCAATTACACCACTCAACAATGTTCTTTATTTCCACCGACTTACAGTTTAACACTTGCCAATTACACAGAATTACTTGCTGCACACAGTTACAATTCACCAGTCCGTCCGTTACAATTTCACTGTACTCGCGGTTACGTAAGCTCCGGTACACATTCAAAGTTACGTACAGTCTTCCGTTGCACAATCCTTTCGTTCATTAACACGTCACTGACTAACTCTTACACCAAGAACTGCGACTGTCTCCTCACTCACTGACAAAACCAACTCACTGACTGACTAAACCAAAACCAACTCAACTCACTAACTGATTGACCAACAACTCTGTCCGTCTGTAGCCCTCTTTATAGGCATCTCGCCGTCTTCTAGACGTTTCCAGATGATGAAAGATCCCGTAATTTCTGGAACCAGGTGGAAGTGAAACAGACCGCACATTTATGTTTCTTTCCCCAGTCGTCCCTGTCACCACTATAAGACAAACGAGGGGAGGGCGTAGCTAACATTGACCTCCCTCGTCTCCCGCTCTCAGCTGCTTTCATAGGGTGTTCCAACGCCCGCGTTACAATATAATTATAAAAGGTGTGCAGGCAAAGAAAATATCGGAGACACGATATCTCAATTGTAATAAATCACATGAGATATTCGGTAAAGTCTTCTTCATTATATCTAATGCCATATATAGCAGTAGTATCAGTATGGAGCTTTCCAGATTAAGAATCCTGTACACATAGGTACACATATACAAGAAGTAGTAGTTCCATTTAGACAATTTGGAGTACTCAGATATCTGGCTCATGAACATAATAATTCCTTCAGTCATGTTCTCAGAACTGGTATTTCAACGGAAAATTTAGTGTATGTGTAATCGTTTAACCAGAGATGCGTAGATCTGCATGTATGCGTTTAAAAATGTATAAAATGATTTTTCTGTCATAGATTTGCAGAAAATGCTTCGAAATGCACATCGCATTTGGCAATATAGCACTTCCATTGCAGGTAAGAATAGGTAGTAAAGATATTTGAAACCGAGCGGGATGGCTAAGGTAGTTTCGTCTGTGTCCCGCATTCGGGAGGACCCGGTTCGATTCCCGTGGCCGACCTACCTGACCCATGGGTTTTCCCGGGTCGCTAGGCGAATGCTGGGTAGGTAAATTACATACCCCGAATTTCTTGTCTCTCCATTTCACCTCCATTAACATTTATTATCATCTCTCATCTGGTGGTCTCTTTCAGGGTAGAAGTGTCGGCGGTGCTTGGCAGGAATGATATGCTCTGAGTGAACCACTTCCTCCTCCGGTAGTTCAGTTGCAAGTCTCAGAGCCGACTTTTGGCACCGTCTGTGAACCACAGTACGGGGGAATGTCCGTTGTCCTGGACTGCCGGGGAAGTTTTCCATCTAAGTAAAATGTAGGGATCCTGCCCTCTGTACTGTCCTGGCTCCTTGGGACAGCCACCCTCTGTCTCCTCTTACCTTATCCTTCCTCCCGGGGATGCCTAACTTTGGAGCAAAAGGTACAATTGATCAAGTCCGGTCGTACTGCCGAATCCCCTCCGGAAAAAAGAATTCCAAGTACCGGTAGAGTAAAATGAGCCATCTGCTTCCATTGCCACTGCAAAATGTTGCTGTACTACATATTTTGGTGTTTGCCTCAGGTGTTTAAATTCCAGGCATTTTTATTGCTTTTGAGCGAAATTTATGACAGAAACAAACACGAAACATATTCATATTTTAATGAAACAGAAACAAATATTAAGTATTTTAATTTAAAATGTTGGTTAATTATGCACTGAATGCAAAAGGATTCGTAAAACATTCTTGTGCTTATTAAGGTATTTTGTGGAAATAAACGGACGTAAAATGGGTAGCTTCATTTATCCTTGTAGATAAATTGTCATAAAATAAGGCGGGAAAACAATTAAATATTTATTTAAATACTTATATATGGTAATAAACTATACTTATACAGAATGCCCACCTTGGTAGCGTAGATGGTAGTGTGTCTGCCTCACGTTCAAGAGGTCCCGAGTTCCAATCTCGGTTAGGGTGAGTTACCTGGATAAGGTTTTTACGGGGTTTTGCCCTTATCCTGATAGACGAATATTGGGTAACTCTAAGCTCCATGGACCCCGGACTCATCATTTCACCCATTTCATTCATCGTACGATATGACTTACAGTTGGAGGACGTAAATTACAAAAAAAAAAAAAAAAAAAAAAAAAAAAAAAAAAAAAATTACAGAAACATTTCACAGAAGCTAGTAATATTGGTACCAATTGTATTGAAGTTACAAACATATGAAAGCGAACGGATGAGACGAGTGAGGGTTGTTTGTTGGACGATTGCTGAATTGATCGTATTTTCACCGTAAATTATTTGTTCCAAACAAAGATCTTAAATTGCAGTGAAGTGAGGTGCTTAACATAGACATTGTGGACAACATGTATAAATTAATTGCTGCAATATTATATACTGATTAACCATTCCGTCCGTATACTTATGACTTATAAAGCGGTAAAATGGTACGAGAATTCCTCATTCCTCATTTTAGACAGAATCGCCGCCTAAGAGAATTAGGCCTTTCGCTCTGTATATATACCAGCTGGATAATGCCGCATACGACTGCTAAAATATTGTAGCATAGAGCGGCACATAAGGGCGGAATTATTATTATTATTATTATTATTATTATTATTATTATTATTATTATTATTATTATTATTATTATTATTATTATTATTATTATTATTATTATTATTATTATTATTATTATTATTATTATTATTATTATTATTATTATTATTATTATTATTATTATTATTATTATTATTATTATTATTATTATTATTATTATTATTATTATTATTATTATTATTATTATTATTATTATTATTATTATTATTATTATTATTATTATTATTATTATTATTATTATTATTATTATTATTATTATTATTATTATTATTATTATTATTATTATTATTATTATTATTATTATTATTATTATTATTATTATTATTATTATTATTATTATTATTATTATTATTATTATTATTATTATTATTATTATTATTATTATTATTATTATTATTATTATTATTATTATTATTATTATTACGATATATTTTGTGATAATCTATTTTTATATTCTTAATGCTTACCCATAATAATTAGAGCAAATATCGTAATCTACCCAAAAGGATACCAGATTTACTTTTAAATACAAGCTTTAGGTGTCCTCAATCCAAGAAAGCAGTTTTAGAAAACGATAAATTTGTTGTATTGTATGTGTGCACGCGCGCTCATGCACTCATGTTCCTATGCACAGAACTGCAAAATGAAAAGTGGTGATTTTGCAGGTCAGCATCTTCCAAGAATGCAAAACAAGGGTTGAAAGACTGTCTTATTTGAAATACTCTTTATATGGAGCAAATTTCTGTTATTTTGCATTTTTCAAAAAATGATACCAA
>CM060956.1:66977953-67050314 GCA_030765055.1 Mantis religiosa | reverse complement strand
GAATCAATTCAATCTCTAAATATCCGGACAAATGTATGTTTTTGAAATGTAAATGGAAATGACAGTAACATGTTACAAATATACCTTGAACCAAACCTAACCTGAGTTTAATGTAAATGTATTGCTTATGCAATGATATTTGGACTCCAGATTCATTTATTATAAATACATGCAGAATTGTGCTGGTTTAGGTTAAAATCTTCAAATATACTACTTACACACTGTCTCATGAACTCTGAAATGGTATTGTTTTTTAATATAGAAGCAGGACTTTTCATGTCTCTTACACAGTCATACGTGAAATTATATTGTTAAACCCAGAGTTTTGTAGTTTCTGCAGGCTGACCAATGAATGAAATAGACTATTGTGAAATTATGTTGAAGAGTTCTGGCTCTGCTTCAGTTATTTAGTGAGGGGGAAAAAAACATTTTTTTGAAAAGCAACAAAGGTGAGCAATACAGTGAAATGCATAATTGGAAAATGATGCTCAATTGTTCCTTTGTAAAGCATAAGCCTTCTAGACTTAAGTCTCATCTAAGCCACTAGATTCCAGGGCTAAAGATAGTGTGTGAGTAGTACGTTTCCATATTTTGGTAGTCCATTAACTTTATAAGTGTCCTTAGATAAAAATTTGGCCATAGATGTCTCTCAGAATTAAGGCCTCCATACACCTCTGACTTTTGTCCTTAAATGACTGCTGAAAAGTCAAATTAGGTTTATCAGTCTTTGTATACTATAGGAATTATTACATAGGAGAATGTTTGATAATTAAGGGTTTTATATACACCTGAATAAAATGCTGAAATAAGAGAATTTAAGGAACATTTATATATTTAGCATGTATTAGAAAGTTTAAGGTAAGATTGAACATTTAGAAGAAGTTTGTAAGGAACTTGCCTCCCCTTTTTAAGACTTTCTCATATACCAAATCATTGCTAATGCCAACAGAACATCAGTTTTGTAATACTAGGCATGCACAGAAGGCATCAACCCATGTCTAGTGCATTGTGCAAAATTGTGATATTGAAATCTAGACATGTACTGCAAGCTCACAGGCGTGCATGCAGCATGGACACACACACACATAACCTTAACTAACCTCAGGTGAAACTCAAAACTAAAGGCCCTATTAGTTTTCTGCAGATTGTTTTCCTTGTGTTACTTTTAAATTCTTATGTTGACAGCTTATTTTTGTCTTTCCTTTGAAGAGCACAGATTCTACTGCTGTTGTTACTCGAGTAAAAATTATTGGAAATATCCAGCAGCTTTTCAACCAGGATGCAGTGAGGGTTTTCAAGTTACATAGTGGTACAGTCTTTTTAAAGATTGTAAGTAGCTATGTAAGTAAGAGTGGTTAGAGGTACTAGGGGATATTTGGGACTGTAAATGCTGAAGTCCTACATTATGCTTATAATACGGTTCTGTACAAGAAACTAGCTTTCTGGGTCACACAGGGCGATGGCAGTTGCATTATAACTGCACTCCAGCTCTCTTAGCATATCTGATCTTAATTTTTCAGATAATACAATGCTTCACTGATTCCAGACACACTGCACACCTGATGTGGTTTCTTGAGATTTTTAGTTATTACTATGCATGAAAAAAATCTTTAAAGAATTTCATTTCAAAACCTCTTAGGAAGTAAAATGCTAAACCTCCATGCCATGAAGTGCTTTTCTGTTAGTTTGGGAAGGGGTAAGGGAGCTCAGAATCTGTATTCCTGGTAAAATTTTAACTTGTATTACTTCCTCTACTTAATGCATGTAGTAGTAAGTGAAAAATTCTAATGTGTTACATAGATATTTTCAGGACAAATGAAATGTATATCTAGAATTTTCTGGGGATGTCTTCATTCTAGATTACTTTTGCATAACTGGTATACCTAAAAAGATAGACAAAACCTTACTGCACCAAACATGAGGTCATTAAAGCACAGAGTTTATGTCAAACACACTTTTTTTTGCGGAATGAATCATAACTGAGTTATTCCTTATGAATTTTCCAATACTTTTCTCAGATAACAAGTCATTATCCTTTTTTTTAACTCTTGACTATGCAAAGAGAACAGAATTTCAAAGCAATCATATAGTGAGTAGTTCTTAAAAAGATCTGATTATCACATAATGTCTACTGTATCCCCCACCCCTTGCACATACAAGAAAACTAGCAATAGGATCATTTTTGCACATATTTATCTTAACATGAAGCAGAGGAGTGAGTGTTTGTTAAGAATAGTTTTTTCAAGAGCAGAGTGCAAGTGAGTGCAACAAAAGAGTAATCTTAACATCTAATATAGGTACTTATTTCAATTCTATGTTCAGATATGTTTTTATGTTTCAGAGACATAATTTAGGAAAAATTTTAGCTCCAATATGTATATTAAATATAATGGGGTATTAAATTAAAATTATTTCTTTATTTTAGGTGTTGGAAAGTCATGTCTCCTGCTTCAGTTTACAGACAAAAGATTTCAACCAGTACATGATCTGACAATAGGTAAGTGGAAAAGAAAAATGCTTTGAAGAAGTGTGTATAATGCATTGTGATAATTGCCATCTAATAGAAATTATTCTTTTTATCTAGGTGTAGAATTTGGGGCTCGCATGATCACAATTGATGGGAAACAAATTAAGCTGCAGATCTGGGATACTGTAAGTAGCTGAGGAATAAATAAAGTTGTTAAAAATCAGTAATAAACTATATTCCTCCAAATCAACAAACATTACTTACTATTCCTAACATAAAAAGTAGAACTTGGATATATTTTCAAATGTTTGCATTTTTATTATTGAAACAATACATTCTTCACTTTTTGCATGATCTAATACCTCCTTTCAGAATAAAAAGGCTTAACCCTGAGTTTACTTGATTACTTAAAATTGCATCAGCACAATTTTAGTTTCAAAATATCTCTGCTTATAAGAAAATTCTTAAAGAGTCAATTAAATGCTATGCTTTTTTATGTACCATTCAGATACATAAAATACAGAAGATACTACATTTGATGTTTTATTGGAAGAACATATTTCATGGTTCCCTGAAATGCCACACCCCCTCTCCCACAAAAATATTTTTGAAGCATGGAGAAAGATTTTCTTTCGTGAGGCTTATGGTGGTTATATTTTTGCTTTTGATACTATCGGGATGATGTTCCGAACCGTGAAGCTTCCAGAAGCAGTGATCTTCCTATTATAAGGGCTGCAGTGGGCGAGTCAGTTCAGTTCTTGGCGAGCAGCCGTGAAGAGCGCAGTGCTAGCTGGAAGACTGTGTACGTGTATCAGAGGAGTTGTATGTAATTGCGAGTGTGGGGTGGACCTGTGACAGATGAACTGGTAAATTGTAATTGTGTGCGCTACGTAATTTTATGTAATCGGCAAGTGTTCCAACTGTAATTCGGTAGAAATAAAGAACATTTTGAGTTTGTGCAATTGAACTTTTAATTCTACGAACCCACAAAGTCACAATATTTAAACTCATTCACATTTTGTACTATATTACTATCTATTTTAAGATCTTCTCCAGGTCCTCCTACCACCAAGTATTTTGTCTTTTTAAAGTTTAATTTCAGACCACCTTGTTCTAAGGCATCTACTGGTTTACATGTCATATTAAATATCATCTTGGTCTTGTCCAATTATGACCTGGTTGTCAGCAAATAATAAATTAAACTGTTTTATCATTAATTTCAGTACCCATTTTGCAGCACATACAATTCCATTTTCTTAGTACTTCTTCTAAATATATTTGATATGATGTTAGTGACATACCACAGCTTGCCTCAGTCCTGTAGTTACACAGAATACTTTGGATAATTTATTTCCCATTTTTACACAGGCACTACAAACATAAAGTCTCTTTATAAATAAGTGTTTCTGTAATTCTGAATCCATTTAGGGAGCTCCAAAGCCTATTTATTGGAACTAAATCATACGCCTTTTCAAGCTGAATAAACACACAATGCACTTCCTTTCCTTTAGTTAACATTTTTCCAATAATTTGTCTTAATTGTGAATATATGATCAAGGTATGATTTACCTGTTGTAAAACCAGCTTGTTACTCAGGTATCTTATACTGAAGCTAATTTCTCTAATCTGATCTTACAGTGCTGAGAATTCTATTGCTGGATGCTATGACACTAATGTCCCTATAATTCACTGGATTCTTCTTGTCCCCTTTTTATTGCATTAATATGGGTTTTATAATCTGGTGGGATAGGCTGTCCATGTAGTACTTGATTAAATAACCTGGTTAGTGTCCTTATAACACCATGTCCCCATCTTTGACCAATTCCATTGTAATTCCTCCAGGGCCTGCCGCTTTTCCATTTTTTGTTGTTTTTACTACTGAAGTATTTCATCCTCTGTAATTGGTTGTATAATACCAATATTATTTCCCTTTCTATTGTCATCTTCCATAAAATGCATCCTAGTTTCCGTTAAAAGTTATTTAAAATGTTTCATAAAATTCTTTATCGTTATATTGTTAAAAGCTTTTGAGGCTTTTGTTCTAGCTACCTTGAGGGTTTTCCAATCTTGGGCTGATCTAGCATATCTCACTCTGTGTTCTATCTCTCCACACAGTCTATCCCATGATATTGATGTTTTACTTTGTATTTAACCAACTCGGACAGTAATTTTAAATACTAATTGTCTGAAGCAGATCTAGCATCAACACTGCAAATTCCTGTAAATAGTAAAGGAACAGCCAGGTGTTTAGCCTTTTACTTCAGCTGCTATCTAATCTGAAGAAAAAAAAATTGCGGAAGCTATAACTCAACACTTTCTGTGATATGATATAAATCATGACTGTGTAAAACATGAAAAATCCTTTTGCCATCTTTGACAGCAATACCACCTGAAAGCTCAAGATAAAGTGTGTGATTGAATAGTACTTAACACACTCAAAGTAGATGGAACACTGACCACCACTTGCATTATTAGGCTATTGCATTTCTTTGCTTCAGGAATGGGGGAATTAAATGTTTTTAATTGACCTATAATAGGTAACCTGTCTCTCAACCTCAATCTGGCAGGAAGAGCAGCAGGTTAACTAAGTTTGCATTGTAAATGATATAATTATAAAAAGAGGTTAAGTGGTTTAAAGATTTTTCAGATATTTTTGTTCTTTTTGAGAAATTGTGATTGCAGTTTTAGAGTGAACATCTTTGTCCCTTCCATTCTGTAGAAGATGTGTGCATTTCCATACTCAAATGACAAATATGTTAACATTCACAATATATTATATAAATTATAGACGAGTCGTATTTATTACACATCAGCTTCACTTACGCTTCACTGTGGTGTTCCAATACAGTTTAATTTCAATTCACAATATAGTTTAGCATCTGCATAAGCTGGAGCTGGTAATTAATTGCTCTGTGATCTAATTAACATGAGCAGTACTCCTGTAGCAGCACATAATCCACGAGTGCAGGTGCACAACACAAAGCATTCGGAATGAGCAGTCGTTTGTATAAATGCAACAAACAAAATGTTTTACAAGAAGTTATGCTTAAAAGCACTCTTGCTTTTTTACTTTTCTGTGGCAGACATACACTGCATATGCATGTTCAAGAATACATTATCAGTCAAGAGTGCTTCACCTTAAAAGAACTTTGTTGTATTTGTATGTGCATGCCACAATGATTCAAACAAGAACATTTTCAAAAGTATAGAAGTTACTTTTTCTCTTCTTGGAAGAAGTTTAATAAATGGTTGTCTTTGCAGGCTGGACAGGAAGCATTCAGATCCATCACACGGTCGTATTACCGTGGAGCAGCAGGTGCACTTTTAGTGTATGACATAACGAGGAGAGAGACATTTAATCACCTCACAACATGGCTAGAAGATGCTCGACAGCATTCCAATTCCAACATGGTAATAATGCTTATTGGAAACAAAAGGTAAATAAAATATATTTGGAGTAGAGTTTTTTTTTTTTTTTTTTTTTTTCAAACTTCCACTTTATTGTGGATAAAAGCAATATTACAGTAGGAGGAAACATATGCATATATTTGATATATATTCCATAAAGTTAAAGTAAATTTTGCAGCAGCGTTGGAACATTTTTACGTTTTATCAGTGCAATTCTATGTTATCATAGTTTAGTAGATGGGTATTTTTTCCCCTTATCACTTTCAAATAGTTCATTAAAGATATTCACATTTTTTACTGGATGTTCTTTATATCAATACAAGTTGTTGTATTCATAAATTTCAAAATATTCAAAGACAGAACAATTAAACTGTTGTAATAACTCATTATGTTTACATTCTCTGCCACACACCTAGTAGGTAGGGAAAACGTACTTCATCCAAAAAATCAATATTGAGATTTCACCAGAGTTACATGTTTGAGGCTTTGGATTAAAACAAATAATTCATATGACTTTCTCTACCAACTATCATTAATTGATAGTCAACATGAAAAATTCAATGCCATCATGACATTAAATTCTCCATTTGACTCGTATATTTCCCCGGTAAACCACTAGGGGTTCTCGCATTCGAGATACACCGTTTGTGACGACTTAATATCGTAAGTACTTGAGTCCCGGGCTTCATCATTTAACTTTTTTATTATTTTTAGTTAATTTTTAGTTAGTTGGCCATGATAGCTCAATGGGTTAGACTGGACAGAAACCAGGAGATCCGTGGTTCAAATCCTGGCCATGGCATTGAATTTTTCATGTTGACTACCTGTCAGAAACCTTAGCTTATATACGGCTAGTATGGAGAAATGATTACTTTCCATCAATTAACTAAAAATATTGTTTTATACTTTCTATGAAATACTCTTAAGGAAGCTTATTTTTCTATCTATTGTATATTAATCAAGATAAACATAGTTTATGAATAGTTTTATATTAAGATTAGGATAGTTAAGTAATAACTTTTCTCTTTTTGATTAAAATATATGCATATTGTAATATGTGCAGGTAATAATGTCTCCCAAGTCTAAAAATGAAAATTTTTATGCATGTTTTTACATATTTTGGATATTTTCATAATGAAATAATATTTAGAGGGTTTCATTTCAATTGTACATGTATTTAGAAATTTGCAATTTATATTTAAAATGTATAATTTATGGGTTAACCTTTTTAAAAATAAAAACAAGGAATTACAAATGATTTGTTGATACCATAAGCTAACAGCAGTCATATCTTACATGGCTGGCAGTCTTAGCAAACATAAATGCAGTGATCATAACAGATCTTACTCTAAATGTTTGTCTGCAAAGATAAGCTATGTGGGTTTAGTAGCTCCTAATAATATTATGATTACCAAATCAGGTGTACACATAACTCTTCTATCGTGCAATTCATATAAACGTGAACCATTTCAATAGGCCATAGCTTTTGAATCAATAATAGACACATGTGCAACTTTGGGAGAATATAATACACAATTGGTAGAAAATGTTGGAAGTGTCCTCCACCAGCATCTATATATGTTTGCACTCGTCTCACCATATTCTCTGAAGTTTTACGGAGAGTATCTTCGCCACTTATTTCGGTTCGAATGGATTCCTTGAGAACATCAATTGTCCGTGACCTATTCATGTACACTCTATTTTTTAGATATACCCCCACAAGAAAAAATCCGGTGAGGTTAGGTCAGAGGATCTTGGGGGAACAGACCTTTTGAGATTATTTGATTATCAAAGAAACTGGTTACTAGTCCATGGTGTCATTAGATGTATGGCACATTTCTCCATCTTGCTGGAAATAACCTCTCAATTCGATATCATCCAGCTGCTCCACAAATGTGTAGAAGATACCCATATAAACTTCAGTGTCTACAGTCGTATCAAAGAAAATGGGACCAACGATCCTGGAAGCTGACACTGTGCACCATACTCCAACCTTTTCATCATGCAGTGGGGTTTCGTGGATCACTTGGGGGTTTATAGCAGCCAAATATCTGGTGTTTTCTGTGTTTATGTAGATTGACAGATGAAGCCATGCCTCATCTGTAAACCATGTTATGGAGAGAATGTCTGGATGTGAAATAAAAGTACCCTGAAACCATTAACAGTAACTGATTCTAGTTAATTTATGGAAATTAATCATTTCTTCACACCAGCCACAAATGGTGTATCTCGAATGCGAGAGCCCCTAGTGGTCTACCAGGGAAATATACAAGTCAAATGGAGAATTTGGTGTAATGATGGCGAGTTGGCCATGGTAGCTTAATGGGTTAGAGCGACGACGGAAACTAGGAGATCAGTGGTTCAGATCCCGGCCGTGGCAGTGGATTTTTCATGTTGACTCTATCAAAAATCTTAGCCTATATACGGCTAGTGTGAAGAAATGATTAATTTCCATCAATTAACTAAAATAATAAGAGTTAAATGATGAAGCCTGGGACTCAAGTACTTACGATAGTAAGTCACCACAAACGGTGTATCTTGAATGCGAGAGCCCCTAATGGTCTATCACGGAAATATACCAGTCAAGTGGAGAATTTGGTGTCATGAGGGCGAGTTGGCCCTCAATGGGTTAGAGCGACTGGCCGGAAACCAGAAGATCCATGGTTCAGATCCCGTCTGTGCTAGTGGATTTTTCATGTTGACTATCTAGTAACTGATTCGTTTATCATAATCTGCTTCTTTCAGTTGTTGCACCATATGTACTCTGTGAGGTCGTAATCCCAGTTTCTTCGCAGCTCTTTGACATTTTCCATATGAATACCCTGATTTCTGGCTAAATCGATGCAATGATTTGTTTTGAGAATTCAGTAGCCTTCTGCAAACATCTGTAACAGTTAAATTAATTGGGAGTCGATTAATGACACAAAACAACACTTTTAAATTTTTCCAGAACTAGTTTCTGAGGCCTTCCCTCTATCTTCAGCCGGACATCGACTGGTTCTCATTGGTGTAGCTGGCAATATTTTGTCATCGGTCTCCTCTGGTGGCAGTTCGAGGAACTTGCTGAACAAATCTTTCTGGGGGATGTCGAAATTGAATACTTTGTTCCTATTTTTTGAAATAAAGATTTGTTCCCATGTGGACAGTTCTTCTTTTCCTGTTGTATGTTTTAGTAATTTTGGTTCTGGATTTATGTTGTGGTTTTTTTCCCAAAAATGCGTGGCAACTGCTGATTTTTCTAATGGTTTGTATTTTATGTTCCTAAAGTGTTCCTTTGCTCTTGTTTCTAAATTTCTTTTGGTTTTTCCAAATAAATTTGACTACAGTCACAGCATTCAATTTGATATATACCAGATTTTTTGTTAGATGGAATGGCATCTTTGATGTTTGAGCAAATTGGGTTTTTTAAGGAGTAATGGTTCACTGGAGCTAGTTGAATGTTTTGTTTTTTGAAGACTTTTTTGAATTTATCAAAGGCCCATGGATGGTAAGTGAATTTTTTGAAGATCATTTTAGTTTCTGTAGCTGAGAGGGTTGTGGTTTCCTTTAGTAGTTTCTTCTTATTTGCTAAGTTCACTTTTTTGTCTACTAGTGATTTGGGACTACAGTGAACTTGAAAAGACGTTGAAAAAGACGAGTATTTACCATTTTTAGATCTAAAAATAATCAGAAATAAAAATAGAATAAACTTTGGCATTTACAGAAAACCAACACAGACAGACAACTACATAAAAGCTAATGGCTACAATCCAAGATCCCACAAACAGGCAATCTTTAATAGTTTAGCACACAGACTGGTCAACATCCCTCTCACAGCAGAAGAATACAAAATAGAATACAACAAAATTATTGAAATAGCACAGAAAAATGACTTTCCCAAATCACTAGTAGACAAAAAAGTGAACTTAGCAAATAAGAAGAAACTACTAAAGGAAACCACAACCCTCTCAGCTACAGAAACTAAAATGATCTTCAAAAAATTCACTTACCATCCATGGGCCTTTGATAAATTCAAAAAAGTTTTCAAAAAACAAAACATTCAACTAGCTCCAGTGAACCATTACTCCTTAAAAAGCCTAATTTGCTCAAACATCAAAGATGCCATTCCATCTAACAAAAAATCTGGTATATATCAAATTGAATGCTGTGACTGTAGTCAAATTTATATTGGAAAAACCAAAAGAAATTTAGAAACAAGAGCAAAGGAACACTTTAGGAACATAAAATACAAACAATTAGAAAAATCAGCAGTTGCCACGCATTTTTGGGAAAAAAACCACAACATAAATCCAGAACCAAAATTACTAAAACATACAACAGGAAAAGAACTGTCCACGTGGGAACAAATCTTTATTTCAAAAAATAGGAACAAAGTATTCAATTTCGACATCCCCCAGAAAGATTTGTTGAGCAAGTTCCTCGAACCGCCACCAGAGGAGACTGATGACAAAATATTGCCAGCTACACCAATGAGAACCAGTCGATGTCCGGCTGAAGATAGAGGGAAGGCCTCAGAAACTAGTTCCGGGAAAATTTAAAAGTAAGTGTTGTTTTGTGTCATTAATCGACTCCCAATTAATTTAATTTATACAACACTGTTTTCAACACTTCCATGAAAGGATTTATCTGTGATTTATCTCTGCATTCAATGGCAGTCTGTTTTCCACTCTCACTAATGAATATACCAGTTGTCTCCAGCTTTCTTGAGAGCGATAAAATTGTTGCCTTTGTCCAAACATTGCATACATTAAATTCTCTTCGAAATTCCCGTTTTGTTACCAAGGAATTTGTCTTCCAATATGTTTTCAAAATGTAAACATGCTCTCGTAGTGAGTTCTACATGTTGCTGTTATGACTGCACATTTAACACTGTCAATTCTCCCAGAGCCACTGAGATCATTAAAACAAATTTCTACATTCTACAAGCTTTCAAAGGGAAATTATGGCCTATTGAAATGGTTCAGGTTTATATGGATTGCACTGAGGTTTTGTTTCATCATTGTGACAGAGCTGGAAGCTTTTAGGCTTTAATAGTTGTTACTTTGCATTCCAGTTTAGTTTTGATTGTAGACATTGAATGGCTAGATGTTATATTTCAATCCCCATACTTAAAGTGTTCATTTGCAAAAAAAATGCCATCATTGAAATTATATTTGTCTACTCAACTCAATATATATGTATGTGTGTTTACTATAGATGGGCTCATGCTATTTTGCGATGCATGTGAAAGAGTTATAAGTGTGGATACTCCTTTTCAAGTGATGCAGCATTTAAAAACAGCAAAACATTTAAGAAACCTTTTACTGAAAAAAACTTCTCTATAGTACACAAATATTATTTGCAACAAAAGCTTCACTTATCTTAAGAAAATGATGTAAATTTTTTTTATTAATTGACGAGATCGATTTCGTAAACCCTTGTTTACATCCTCAGCCATCAAATAACTTGAAGTAGCTTGAACTGTAGCTAGCTTCATTTTTTGCGTAACTACTTCTCAATAGTGTTTGCTAACAGTAAACACCCCAAATAAAGCAGCTTGTTAACTTTTGGCTCCCAAATGTAGCCTTTAATAACCACCTATTTGAGGCCTTCTTTAGTGCTGATATTCTGCTATACAAATTGGAACATCCTAAATTGTGTGTATTCTTAGAAACCTACAGAAAACAAGCTATACCATTTGAATTTACTCTTCAAAAATAACATTTCCTTTAATTTATGAAAGAACAGATTGCTTACATATCCATTTTAGTATCCCATAAGATGGCAGTTTATGAAAGGATTTTAAACAGTAAAAGGTTTCAGTGTAAAGCTAATTGCTTCACCATAAAAATAAATGGACTGAATTTGACCAAAGGGAACTAGAGGCACCGAAAAATGTACAAACTAACCCTGTACCATTTTTATTATTAGAAATTTATAGATCTGTGTACGTATGTATCCATTATATTCTGGAACATTTTCTGTGTTTCTAAGCTGATACAGTTTTTATTCTGGGTTTTATTAAGGATTTAAAACTAATTTTGTAAGAAAACTTTCCTGTGATGTAAAATTGTTTCCTAGTTTTTGTTCATGTTTCATATTATTTGTGATGTAGTAAACTGAATAAGACATTTAGCCATCTGTTTTCTGAAGTTGGTCTTAGTGGCACAGATGATTGAGTGCCACCTTTATTTGTCCAAATTTGCAGCTTCAATTTAATACAGAAGATGAATTGAACCCTTTAGCTTGCAGTAAATAGCTACAATTTACTTTGTCTTTGTAGACTTGGCAGGTAGTTAGGTGTAGTGTAGTACTTGAATTCTCAATTAGAAAACCCTGCTGAAGAGTTCCTAAGTCATAACTTCAATGCAAGCTCAGTTAGGCAGGGACATACAAGGGAAGATGAAGCAATTGTTAAAAAATTGGGATTGAGAGTTTTTGGCTTTTGAAAACAGTTGCTAAGAAGCTGTTCCAAGTAGGAAGAGAAGGAGAAATTATTCTATAGTAAAAGTGATGATGGATGGAAATACTTATCCCTAAGGTTCCTGTCGCTCTGATTGTTGGTAACATTACAGTAAACTCAGAAACTATTTGTAGTTGATCGAGATTCAACTGTATTGGAACACCACAGTGAAGCGAAAAATTATTAAATTTTAGAAAATGCGACTCATCTAAAATTTAATATATTTGTAGTTGGTTTATTAATACTCGTCACTTACTTGTTTATATTTATGAGACTAGTTTCAAAGAAATTCGCCTCCGTTTTCAATCTCTTTCAAACTGGCATCTGTTGTTGTCTGCTCTCTCTCTGGTGGTGGAACTATGAACTTCTTTGTCAAATTATCTACTGGTGGGATTTCAAAGTTCATTACGCGATCCTTATTTTTCCATATGACATATATTACAGTAAACACTAGATTTTCTTAAATATTGCAAATAGAAGCATTATTAACAGTGAAGTTTTCTTCATGTTGAAGTTTTGTTTGAATCACACTTGTTTACACTCACCTTCACTTATTTTTAAAAAACGCTGGAACGTTTTCCAGGACATTCGCCCTCTTCCTCAGCAGTCTAGTGACTCACTCTCCTCTTTCCTTTCCTCTTCCTTCTCCTGTATCTGATCCTGTTGCCATCTGGTGTTAGGAGCGCAAAGTTTTAACACTTCATTAAGTGGTGGGATTTCAAAATTCATAACCTGTTCACTGTTTTTAATTATGTGGATTTTTTCCCAGATGTCTAATTCTATTGGTGATTCTAATGGTTTCAACAGTTTTATATTTTGCCCAATGTTGTGGTTTTCTTTCCAAAAATGATGTGAAACAGCGGATTTGTCTATTTGTTTTAGTTTTATGTATCTCTGGTGTTCCTTTAGCCTGATCTCCAAGTTTCTCTTCGTTTTGCCTATGTAGTACTTTTCACAATCCTCACAATTGATTTGATAGATTCCAGATTTCAGTGTGTTTTGAATTGTATTCTTAAGATGTTTGTTTAGAACGCTCTTCAGTTTGAATTTATTCTGTGGGGTCAGTTTTATATTGAATTTTTTGAAGATTCTTTCAAATTTTTTAAAAGCTCAGGGATGATAAGTAAATTTTTTATATTTCCAATTTTGGTTTGAAAGGGGTGTTAGTGTTGTATTTGACGAGATTTCTTTTTGCCTTTTTGAGCATGTTCCTAATGAGATCAGGGTTGAATCAATTTTCCTTTGCTACTTCTAATATATACTCTCGTTCTTTTTGAAAATCCTCCTTGCTCAATGGGACACTGTATAAACGTTGGATCAAGCTTCTGAAGACTGCCAGTTGATGTGAAATTGGGTTGCAACCATTCCTCTTAATGTAATTGTCCACATGTTTGGGTTTTCTATATATTCTGAATTTTAAGCTATTGTGGTCTCATGATTTTTAGGTCTAGGAAAGGTAGGATGTTGTTTTCTTCTATTTCCATTGTAAATTTTATGTTGCTATCCTGTATGTTCAAAAGTTTTAGGGAGTCTTCTGTTTGTTTTTTAGGAATGATAGCAAAAATGTCATCTACATATCTTCGCCAGAATTTGTAAATTTGGGGGAAGGCTTTTACTATATGGACTTCGAGGTGACTCATATATAAATCTGCTAGCAAGGGTGACAGTGGGCTGCCCATTGTGAGGCCTTTTGACTGTTGGTAGAATTTTTTGTCGAATGTGAAGAAATTGTGTCAAATGCATAGTTCTGTCAAATTTATGATGTCTATTTCTTTAGGGTCTAATGCGATTAGATTCAGCCATTTTCTGAGAAGGTTTGGTATTTTTTCAATGGGGTACTTGTGAACAGTGATTTGACATCGAAAGAGACCATTATGTGGTTTGAAGGAATATTGTAGTCCTGTAGTTGATTTATGAGTTCTAAGGAGTTCTCTATTCCCAAACTCTCAAATTTCTGGAATGATTTTAGTTTATTAACTAACCACTTAGCAAGGCGGTATGTGGGTGTGTTGATACCATTTATGATTGGTCTCATGCTGTTATCATCCTTGTGTACCTTTGGCAAACAGTATAATCTCGGCAGTGTGGGGTTGATAGATTTTAGAATGCATTTTTCAGTTTCTGTCAGTATGCTGTTATTAGTAAGAGCTTTATTTACTAAGTTTGTGTATTTGTTTTGGGAATTTCTTCATAGTCCGAACTGTTTAGCAAAAAGTTAGCTCTCTGTTTATAGTCCTCAAGTTCCATGATTACTAGGGAATTGCCTTTGTCAGCTTTTAGATACACCAATGGTTTCTTGTTTAAGTTCCTAATTATTTTATTATTGTTGTTATTCTGTTTGGGCTGTAACTGTTTTACTATGTCTAGACATTCCAACTTGGCTTTGATTTTGTCTTCTGTTTTGAGGTTATGTGTCGCTATTTCAATGTCCGCGATAAACTCGTCTTTGTTCTGAGAAAAACTTACGCATGTTTTGAAACCTTTCTGAAGTAGCTTCATTTCTTCGGCTTTAAAGGTCTGTAGTGAAGGTGAGTGTAAACAAGTGTGACTCAACAAAACTTCAACTAGATTTTCTACTCATGAAACAGTTCTTTCTTATATGTTGGAAGACACTTATTTTAGCTCCCCCATTAAATAGGCTATATATATTTTTTTTTTTTTCTTGAAGTATTTTCATTTCTCAAAATATTTATTAGGTTGTATTATTGTGTTATCTTCTGTACAATTAATTAAACAGTTGCAATACTCTACTGAACAAGTGCTGAGGTTCAGTTCAAGAATGACAGTAATGCAATTTTTTTTAAATTTACGCCCTCCAACGTAAAGTCATATTGGACATGAATGGAATGGGTGAAATGGTACTCAAATGAGCCTGGGGTCCATGAAGCTTGAAGTTACTGGACATTTGTCTTTCAGGATAAGGGACAACCCTGAGAAAACCTTATCTAGGTAACTCACCGTGACCGAGATTCGAACTTAGAACCTCTTGAACGTGAGGCAGACATGCTACCATCTGCGCTACCAAGGCGGGCTGATAATTGTGCAATTATTCTTTTAACTAAAAGAGATTAAGTAACCAATTCCTTCAAAACAGTCTGATGTATTGCACTCAAAATACTTTCTGTACTCTTGTACAAACTGTTCTTACAAACTTAGATATTCCAGTATTTATTTCATTTTAATCAAGATAAACATTTGCAGAAATTATCTTATTGCTAATTTTCCTATAGGTGCAAGAGAAATATGGGAGTACGGCAGGTTTTGAGTGATAGTCAAAGCTTTTAAAGCTTTTTGCATTGTGATGCCTTTGTCTCTTTCCATGACCATGATAAAAAAGAAATGAATGATAACTTTTCAATTGAGAAAAAAGTTGGAGGAATTGAGAAATTCAATCATATAATGAAGAATATCTGAGAAATGGTTCACTGAAAATTTTATATATATAATGTGTGTGACAGAAATTATGTTTTCTAATTAGACTCCCAGTGTGTGTATACTAAGATCTTGCTTATCTCTTATGGTTTACTAGTTAATGCAAAGTCATCTATGATGAAGACTGCTTCCGAAGACATTCCCAAGAAATTTAAGATATACATTTCATTTGCTATGAAAATACCTTAACAAATATTTTAATTGAAAAAACTATTTGTAGTCTGTTTTTAACACTTCATCACTTACATTTTTATTTTACAGAGGGACTAGTTTCGGAAGCTGTTGCGTCCATTTTTAACCTTAGTCCATCTAAACGGATGAACAGCATGAAAATGCACTCAACAGCTTCTTAAACTAGTCCCTCAATGATATAAAAATGTAAGCGACAAAATGTTTAAAATCAACTACAGTACGGAACACCCTTCTATTCAAGTATTTCTTTCACACCTTTTTCGTGCACTGACTGCTTCTGTTGCTGGTATTGGGAATCTCTACATCCAATGTTGTGGTCAGGAAGTCAAAACTGTCTGCTAGCATGAGTCAGCATTGTTGCTGCTAGGTGTGGCTTCCAAATCCAACACCATGTTGCCATTTTGATTTTGTATGGATCAGGTGGCTTCAGTTACTTTTGGTGCTTGCACTGGTGAAGTTAGTTTGCTATTTTGTGTGCGTGAATTCCGATTTTTTAGTGTCTGTAAGTCCTATTGTTATCGCTATTACAATAATATGGCAAATGCGTGAAATATTTAAAATATGCATGTTCCTCTGTTTGAAATTCCCGCTAAAGAATTGGCAACAGCGTGCTTCCCCTTCTCGAGAAATGTTGGGGCCAGAGAACAGACAGCCAAACTTAACAATAGTTTTTTTTCAATTAATGTTATCGTCACTCTTACTAAATTCCTCCAGTCATGCATAACCAATATTTTAATCAAAATAATTAGTCATTCTTGGAAAAATACTTTTAGAAAAATGTTCCATGTAAAGCATAGTCTGGGGTGGGGAGATTTTCTTGAAAATCTTTATATCGCATCTTTGGAAGATGCTGAACCTAATAAACACTTCTGCTAAATATATTTGTTTTAAATGTTATTTATTGGAGGACCTCAAACGTGTATTTCCATTGAAATTTACTTTTGGGTAGCGTACAATATTATATATGTGAAAGTTAAAATAGTAATATTATAAAAATAACAATGATAGCAAATGAGAGTTTAATATTTTCAGTATTGCTTTTCTTATTGTTGCTTCTTACATTGTATTCTTTATTTGTTGTTTTTTAATCCTTTAGCGACTTAGAATCAAGGCGGGAGGTTAAGAAAGAAGAAGGAGAGGCATTTGCCAGGGAACATGGCCTGATTTTCATGGAAACTTCAGCAAAGACAGCTGCCAATGTTGAAGAAGCTTTCATCAATACAGCAAAAGAAATTTATGAGAAAATTCAAGAAGGCGTATTTGACATCAATAATGAGGTATGTTTTACTAACCTTAGAATTATTAACCTATGAACATAACATAGACATTGACTGGAGTACTGATAACCATTTATTTTCTCATTATTTATAGTATACTTAAGAGTCAAAAATACATTTTCATATTGATCTAAATCAGTACCCCACATTACTAAAGGCTGAAGTTAAAAAAGAATAAATCCATACTCTATGTAACAGCTGAAGAATTTCACCAAAAAGTATACTTTTTAAATAAATTCTCTTAATTCTAAAATTGCTTTTGTATGCCAGTTGTTCAATATTGTTTGTTTCTCTGGATTAATTAGTAGTAGACATAGGTATTAAAGCTCAGAGAGCAACCAATGAACAACTTGCAGAGACTAGTGCAATAAAAAGGGAATTAGTAAGATACAAATGGAAGGAAGAAGACAAAGCAAAATTTGAGTACACATTAGAATCAGATATAGGGGAAAATATGCCAGCAGGGCATAATGCATAGTTTAAATCATTATGAAGTTGAAAACGCAGTTAGTATTCTGAGTTTTATTATGACTTGGGCAGGAGAGGGGATGAAAATGACAAAGGATACTCTAATACTAGTAATGGCTGGTTTGACGAGGAGTGTAGGGTGATTAAAAACATAGTAAAGGAAAAATTGGTAAAGTGGAGGGAAACAGGAGATCCTTATTCTAAGGAAGAGTATTTGCAAAGTAAATACCACTACAGTGAACTACTGGAAAGTAAAAAATCCCAATGGAGACAAAAGAAAGCGGATAACCTAATCATTACTATTGCCGAAAATAATGTGAGTAAAATATGGAGGGGTATAAAGTCATTGTACAAAAAACATGTAACCAAACATAATATAAGTCAGGAAGAGTGGCTAAGTTACTTCTCAAATTTATATGCACATGAAAAATCCAACAAGAAATAGAGAATAGAGAATAACTTTAGTGAGATATTAGATAGGGATATAACAGGAGAAGAAATAAACCATGTTAGAAGAATTAAGAGAAATAAAGCTCCAGGAATAGATGGTATACCAGGAGAATTTCTTAAAGTATGGTGCGAAGATGAGAACAGGGTTAGATTATTAACATCATTATATCGAGATTTAACTGTATTGGAACACCACAGTGAAGCGAAAAATTATTAAATTTTAGATGAGTCGTATTTTTTACACATCTGCTTCACTTTCGTACCTATTTTGAGGACATGTTTCGCAAATCATCGTTTGCATCTACGGCTCTTATGCGACTGAAGCTAGATCCAGCGGTGTGGGTAATTCTGGGGTTGTTGCTGCCATCTGTTGATTTAGTGATGAACTTAAATGTGGGATTCTCTTCATATGGGAGAGGATATACATAGAAAAACATAAAAACCAACTAATGAACTTTGAAATCCCGCTAGAAGAGAATCCCACATTTAAGTTCATCACTAAATCAACAGATGGCAGCAACAACCCCAGAATTACCCACACCGCTGGATCTAGCTTCAGTCGCATAAGAGCCGTAGATGCAAACGATTTGCGAAACATGTCCTCAAAATAGGTACGAAAGTGAAGCAGATGTGTAAAAAATACAACTCATCTAAAATTTAATATTAACATCATTGTTTAACTCTATGAAAACAAATGGCCATATACCGAAAAGTTGGAGAAAAGCAATTATACAGCCAATATACAAGGGCATAGGGGAGTTGGATAAACCCAATAACTATCGGGGAATAGCACTGCTGTCCAATGTGGGTAAAATTTTTACAGGAATACTGGCTGATAGGATGCAAAAATGGATTGAAGAATTCAATATTCTTTCAGAATATCAAATGGGCTTTAGGAAAGGTAGGAGAACAGTGGACAATGTCTTTATTATAAAAACACTAGTGGACAAGTATTTAAGATATAAAAAAGGTAAAATATATATGGCCTTTATTGATCTCGAGAAAGCTTTTGATCGAATAGAGATGAATTTGCTGTGGTATAAATTATTAATGAAGGGGTTTAGTAACAAAATGGTAACCATCCTAAAAGGGTTATTCAAAGAGAACACATTTTGTATAAAATATGAAGAAGGTGCAATAACTAGGGACATACATCAGGAAAAAGGACTAAGGCAAGGGTGCAAGTTAAGCCCAGTTTTGTTTAACTTGTTCATAGATGATATATTGAAAAATATAAGCAATAATAATAATTTCTTGCCGGTAATTAATAATATACAAATCCCTGGATTATTGTTTGCAGATGACTTGGTGATTGGTGCTATTACTGTGAATGGGTTAAAATATCTTTACAAGAAATAGATAAATATTGTGCAGCTTCTTGCCTAAAGGTGAATAGAGCTAAAACCCAAATTGTAGTTTTTAAAAAAGGTACTAAACTGAGTAAACATGAGAAGTGGTACAAAGAGGGAATAGAATATAAAGTAGTATGTGAATGTAATTACTTAGGAATGAAAATTGATGCAGGAGGGAAATGGGAGAAGCAAAAGAAATGCGCACTGGCAAAAGGGAAAGCAGCAATGGCAGCTGTAAGAGGATGTTTGTATAAAACAAATGAAATGGTTAGAAAGGGTATATAATTCGGTGGTTGAGGCACGAATGCTATATGGTATTGAGATGTGGGGGCTGGAAAAGGGATGGGAAGTTTTAGATTATGTACACAGGAGGTTTTGTAAGGAAGTTCTAGGGCTGCCAATATCAACTGCAAATGAAGTAGCTCTAATTGAAATGGGGAGAGTTCCAAGAAAAGGGTTAGTTACAGAAAGGGCATTAAAATATTGGTATAGGATATTGAATTTAGAGGAGGGGAATATACTGAAACAATGCTTGAAGTATCAAGAACTAAGTTTACTAAATAAAGGATGGGTAAGTAATTTACGAAATAATTTGGAAGATAATGGTAGGGGTGATATTTGGAGAAAGATCGAAACTAATTATAAAGGTTTTTGGAAAGGGGCTAGAATAAGATTTGAAGACATGGAGATCCAGAAACTGTTTAGTCAAAGAGCAGAGAAGAGATCACTTGTTTTCTATATTCCATTGAAAAATAGCTGGGGGAGGGAGAGGTATATAGATAGCACTAACAGTGAAGAAAGAAAGGGATTAGCATGGATAAGAGCAGGGATATGGAGATTAAGAGGTCAAAGAAATGGATACCTGCAAGACAAGTGCCCATTGTGTGGGGACAAAGAGGATATAGTACATATACTGTTTGATTGTAAGGAAACAGAGATGTGGAGGAAAGAATGCCAAATATCAAAAATGAATAGGAGAATCAGCTTAATCAAGGTTTTAAGTAAAAATTATAAAAAACATAGGTCAGTTTTTAAGTAAGGTTAAAAACAAGTGGGTATGGACTGTAAAAAGAGAGAAGGAATAATAAGTAACTATTCTGTAATTACGTTTTAGTTCTATCATACCATTCCTCTGGCCATTCCTCCGGTTAGACCACTCGACAGTCATCAAAACGGCCCGGTTCGATCCCAGGTGACCGCATACAAGAATTGTGGTGGACAAAACGGCGTAGAGAGGTTTATTTCGCCATCTCGTTCCACCAGTGCTCCACATTGATCTCATGTATCAGCTGCGTCACCGGCTACAGTAGTAAAGGCGGGCGTTAAACAAAGCATACAAAAATGTCATTCCTCTCGCTAATTTTTTTTCTCGTCCTACTGAAGATCTGCTCTCTAGTTTTCTCTTTAAACTTGCTCTCTGTTCATTAAGTCTAACTCAAGCCCGCCTCGGTAGCGTAGATGGTAGCATGTCTGCCTCACGTTCAAGAGGTCCCGAGTTCGAATCTCGGTCAGGGTGAGTTACCTGGATAAGGTTTGTCCGGGGTTTTCCCTTATCCTAAAAAGACGAATGTCGGGTAACTCTTAAGATCCATAGACCTTGGGCCCATTTGAGCATCATTTCACCCATTCTATTCACCGTCCGATATGACTTATAACATTAAAGGGAGTAAATTAAAAAAAAAGTAGTTTTAATAGTAAGTCTAACACTATTAAAACTACAAAAGTAAAGAAACGAACTTCGCTGATACAACTTTCAGAATTATCTCTTCGCCCAGGCTCAACTGAACTGAAGAGAAAACGCTTTTGTTCGGGGCTTTAGGCCATTTTACACTCCGTGACACAGAACACCAAACTTTTAGAAGTGCGGCTCCCGTATTAGCAAGGATTAGCATAACTATGGAGGGGATTCAGCACCGAAACCTGTGGTTTGTTGTACTAAGCCCCAAGTGCGGCATTCACGGGAGGAAAGATGAAGTGAGAGGGCACAGAGGGCGGCCGATCCAAAGAGTCGCGACAGTGAAGAAGAAGTTCTTTACTATTTACTCCCCCGGCAGGCCAAGACAAATTCCACCCCACTCGCCGTGGTCGGAAACGACCCACTAGGTCGGCTGGCAGACCGGAAACCGTCCTACCGAAGGAGGGAGTATTTACCAGAAGCATATCATCCTACTATGCAGCGCCAAGACATCCGCCGACACTTCTACCCTGAAAGAGGTCACCAGATGAGAGAATATGTGAAATGATAATGGAGATGAAATGGAGGTACAGGAAATTCGGGGGATATAATTAATCTACTCGGCATTCGACTGATGTCCCGGGAAAAACGAAAAAGTCCTGGGTCAGGTATGTTGGCTAGGAGTATTTACCAGAAGCATATCATCCTACTATGCAGCGCCAAGACATCCGCCGACACTTCTACCCTGAAAGAGGTCACCAGATGAGAGAATATGTGAAATGATAATGGAGATGAAATGGAGGTACAGGAAATTCGGGGGATATAATTAATCTACTCGGCATTCGACTGATGTCCCGGGAAAAACGAAAAAGTCCTGGGTCAGGTATGTTGGCTACGGGAATCGAATTCGGGCGTCCCGAATGTGGGCCATATAGGGAACCGCTTGAGGCATCCCGTTCGGTCCGTATTGGCAAACGAGGTCATTGCAGCGTCATAATGTGACGAGCCACGGAACCAAAGGCCCTTCTCTGTAGCGAAGGTGGTAGCGTGTCTACCTCACGTTCAAAAAGTTACGAGTTTGAATGCTGTGAGGACGAGTTTTCTGGATAAGGTTTTTTCTCCAGTTTTATCCTGAATGTGGAATATCGGGTAACTCTAAGCCCCGTGAACTCTGGGCTCATTTGAGCATCATTTCGCCCATTTCATTTATCTTGTGATATGACAATAGTAGAGGAGTTCATTAAAAATAAAAGGAACTGAACTATGAAAAATCGCTTCTAAATATCTGTTACCGGTAGCTACAGAGAGACTCAAAACCATCGGAAACGGCCAGGCGTTTTCTGCCGTCTGCTGCTATCATAGAAAGGCGCGGGTGAAACCATTTTTAAAACTCCCTTTAAATGCTTTACCTTACCCATGTTACTAAAGAAGATGCTGAAACCGGCCACTGCTGTTGTCCATACATAATTGGCACCTATTTAATAAACTATCCATCACTCGACGTAGTTCAAATTAGGAAATGCTGGCAGAGTTATAAGGCCCAGTTTTCTTTCAAATCAACATTTGACGCCCTTACAACTGTGCCCCCTCTATGTTTAGATTATTAACACGCATGGAGCTTAATTTTGACTTTTTTCCCAATAAAACTGTGCAGCATCTCATACAGCCGATGTTTCGATGACAACAGTCAAAATGTGTTTCAGGACACAATTATTACTAAAGATTTGTGACACCTCGCTTCCTCGATCTAACTCCCTCCGATTTCTGCCTCTGGGGTAACTTAAAGCATAAAATGTACAAGACAGACACCCTGGATGAATTAAAACAAAATATTGTCGCGGCGCTGGGTATAAACTTTTCGGCACAAATCGATGATAGACGGCGGATAATGTTTCACGAGCTTGCATGAGCAGTTAACGATAACGCGGCGAGTGATCACAGATGCGGCAAACAATGTTATCTCAGGAAAAGGACTCGTCGCCACAGGTAGGGTTTCATGTCTGGAAATGTCTAGAGATATCTCGATTGTCGGAGAATGGTTGTTTTTCTTGTTTGTGCGGGAATGTTCTCGACTTATGAATGGACATATAAAAAGGATTGTGACACGCAAGAGGAGTAGTTGTGAAACAGTTGTTGTGAAACCAGACAGCTGGAAGTGTTATTGTAACGAGAGCTAATGTAATCAGCTGCAAGTGTTTGTTATTGTCCTCGACCTTGGTAGACTGATGGTGTACGTAACGTAATGCTGCTGTAATCTATAAGAACATTTCTACGAAATAAAGGAGATTTTTAATTTCTGCAACTCAGCCTTTTAAGTCTACGAACCCACAAAGTTACAATATTATCTAGGAAATTGCCAGCATTTCTCATCGTGAACTACGGCGAGTGATGGATAGTTTCCTAAAGAGGTGCCAACCATGTAAGTACAACGGCGGTGGCCATTTTCAGCAACTGCTTTAATAATTTAGTTAAACAAAGCATTTAAAAGTACTTTTAAAAACGTTGCATGGTTTCATCCGCGCTTTTCTATGATAGCGGTGGACAGCAACGAGTGCCAAGAGGACGGACAGGCAAAACTACGTGCACCCTGTTCGGATGTTTTTGGGTCTCTCGGTACTACTGATATAATTTTCATATCTGTCTAGCCGCTGTGATTGTATGTTTTAATATCGTATTGCTACTAATGAGGCAAAAAGGTAACTTATAGGAACTTCAGTAATCGTGCCTTCCACGAGTCGTAGCACTCACGATTACTGAAGGTCACATAACTTTTTTGCGTCAGCAGTAGCATTACAGTGTTAGAACATACAATCAGGTGAACATATAAATGACAGCTAGCCTAGTGTGAAAAGTGCACTTTATACAATAGTTGTTCACAATTGTTTCATGTAATATTAATTTGTTTTCTTCTAATGGTTGCCGATCCAACTCACTGATTGTTTACAGCAGTGTTTCTATGACAATACATAGTTCTAGCAAATTTAATTTCAAATTTTGAGGTTGAATATAAAGTTAAAGATCGTGTAATAATATGTTCTGAATACTTTATAGAAACATCTTTTGTACATGAGCTTTGTGTTAACTTGCACTCAAGTAACGATAGAATGTGGAATCTCACAGGGAAATGGGAAGAACATTTTTGTGACATTTCGATTTATTTCTAATAGTGTCCAAATAGCAAAACATTTGTCATGTTTGTGTAACTATTCCACTTCTTACAACAAAACCTCTACAAACATTATATATAACATTGTAACCTTTACAACTTATGCAATAACTAGTTTGTCATGCACTAATTCGTTATCAGAAATGCACTAGCGGCATTTCGGTTAATACTTTCACCACCATATCACTTTGTACCAGGACAAAAGCACAAATACTGGACTGTTCGTTTATCCTCACAATTTTAGGAACTTCAACTTGCCACTGTGTACTTCCTAGAAGTAAATAAAATACAGTGCAATATTCAACAATATTTATGTGCAACTAGTGGTCTGTTAGGCGATTTTAAATTGATTGTACTCCACCTTACTAGCAAGAAATATGATTATTTAGCAGGCAATTTTCTGCCCAAAGTAGCCAATTAATCTTGAATAATTTAACTGTGGTTAAGTAAGTAGCCCAGAAGATTGTAAGTTGTCACTGAAATACAATATTTCGAAAATGTGGATTGGTTTACCGGGGAAAATGTGAAACAGTGGGGAGTGTACTCTTGTATCGGCATGTTATCATGAAGCGCATCTGGTTACAGCAGTGATACAGAACCATGGTTCAAATCCTGGCCGTGGCATTGAATTTTTCACTCCTACTCTACCTTTCTAACCCAAGTCTACAAGCAGCATGTGTGGACAATTAGTCCGTGATATGTTTAACTGTATTATTGGAATATACTGTAGGGATGCAATGAAAAACGAAACTTATTTTGACTACTCCATGGATCCTTGTTGCTCTATACGAGACTACCTCCTGGTCCTCCTCTCCGGTCGTAGAGAGTACTAAGAAGCTGAACTCCGCGTCACTCGTGTGCAGAGAAGCAGGAAGAGTTGCAGGAGAGACAGGGATTCTTCCGCTTCGTTGAGAAATGTTAGTTTGTGTACTCGCACAGTAGTTGGAGTTAGACTCCGAAATTCGCCCTACACGCGAAATATCTTCTTATGAGACGCCTTGGTTGGTTGTTTGTCTGGACGTATTCAGACGGTCAATCTTGATTTTTCCGCCTTGGCGTTGTAGACGAGATTTTCACTTTCTGGCCATTGCGGCCATACTGAGTGAACCGATAGGCCAATTTTAGGCCAAGCTGGGGAAGAAGGTTTGAGGAAGAGATTTTAGACACAGAGGAAAATACAGGTACTAAAACCGCTGCAGTCTACCACCATACACACTTGTGTACTCTCATCTTCATGCAGCACGGTCTTGGAAGCGTGCCAATTTAGGGCCGGATATCAGAGTTGCGCCTTTTCATTCATTGTGGAAAAATGTGGCTGTAACCTTAATTAGCTAACCGCTTCTTGCTATAGACTTGCAGACTGGAACGATGCTGGAACGGTCTTGTAGAACATCCGTTGTCTTCCCTATTGAAGCAGAATAAACAACACAATCCGCCAAGACCACCACCGGCGCCGCCGCCGCCACCGCCGCCACCACCACCACCTAATGGTGGGTTAGAATTATGCTGGTATATATGCCAAAACATTCGTTGAACTAGTTAGGCCATGGCCATTGAGCGTGAAGGGCCAATTGATTGTTTCGTGCTGCATAAAATATCGTTCGATACTTCCAATACGTAAGTCGGAAACATTCGTTTACTGGAACGATCTACTGCTCCCGACAAAACTATATGAGAGCCTTGCGAAGGCTAGTAGAGTAGTCGTGTGCTTTATAGTTTGTGCGTGCTTTGAGCCTCGAGTGTCGACGAGTCCGGTTCCGTGGTGAGGTATAAGTGCAGTGAAGCAGTTTACGAATCAGTCGATCAGTTGAGTTGCGTCAGTCGGGAAAGAAGTGCCGTCGATTTCTAGCTCCAGTAGTTCTTGGTGTGCCCATAATCTTGACATTTAGTACACTGAGGTAGAATGCGTGATGTACGTCGTTGCTTCACTTGTACAATGCAATGACAAAATTCTATTTAGAAGCAAGCAAGTCAAAAAACAGCGAGAATCAAATGGAGTGCCTACTGGGTAAACTAGATTCGCTACCACCACTCTTGGTTCCTCTCATAAATACTTTTACACAAATAATACCTGTAATTATAGAAAGTAATGGTTCAAACCCTTAAAGGACTAATTCGCACATGCACATGGAATTGCCAGGGCATACACAACAAATATCATGTACTGTTACATTTTCTCTCTGCTCGTGACATAGACATTCTGCTAGCTACGGAAACTAAACTAGCGCCGGATATACATTTTAGAATTCCAGGGTACTGATTTATCGTGCTGACCATTCCAGCTATGACAGAAAATGCTGTCTGGCCATATTTGTTAAAACTGCAGTTCTTCACAGCGAACTACAGAGCACAGTAGAGCTTGAATATCAAATGTCCCGAATGTTACTGGATATGGACGATATAAAACTACAGATTGGCTCTTTTTATTCGGCTCCGACAAACAAATTCACAATGGTGGATTTCTGGGGAATCTTCGATACAGTGAAATCACGTTATCTTCTAAGTGGTGAGTTCAATAGTAAACAGCCGATATGGGGGTCCAACACTACCAATCCAAGAGGGGAGCTGCTTCACGAGGTAATATATCAGTTTAAATCAGAAATTTTGCTATCAGTTGAACCAACCCACTATCCACACGATGGAAGCACTTCTGATGTTTTGGATTTTTTCATCGGTAAAAACGTGTCATATTTGCGTGCGGACGCATTCGTATTACAGAGCTAACCTCAGACCGTTATTCAATTGTGGTTAATCTTTCATCGAATATAAATATAAAAGAACACGCCCACACTTTAATCAGGTATCCCTTTAATTGGAGTTTGTATACAACAACGGAACAAATAGACATAAAAGTTCCTCTCAAAAACGCCTAGGGGCATAGAAGTTACAGTTTCTAGCATAACCAGAGATATACAATATGTTACACGAATATCTAGTAACAGCCAAACATATAAACTGAAGTCATTCCATTGTACCGCACACATCGAGCTTCTTCATCAAACTAAAAGGGAATATAGTCTGCTATGGGAAAGAACCAGGTATCCAGCTTATAAAACAATACTAAATGACATTTTCAGGAAACTGAACAAAGCACTAAAGAAACAACACTAAGATTCCCGGGAAGCAGAAATGAAGAGCCTCAACTGCCAAGATGGATCGTTGTGGAAAAAATATAAACGTGTACTTAAATACAAAGATAATATACCTCCTCTAAAAATTGGCAATTATTAGTACACAACGCCAGATGAAAAGGTAGAGCTTTTCAGCGCACAATAACAACAGCAGTTTCAACCTAACCCTATCACCAACGAACATTTTACTAAAATTGTTAACAGCAGCATACCTCAAACATTGCAACGTTCTAATTTTCCTAAGCTCTTCACGCCTGGACAGGTTAAAAATGCAATTAGTCGATTTCCTCCCCCCCCCAAAAAAAAACTGCTGGCGAAGACTTGATAGTTCAACCTTTGCTCGCACATCTTCCAAAAAGCTGTAGTCTTCTTAACACAAAGTTACAATGCTATTCTTCGCTTGACTTACTTCCCACAAAGTTGGAAACATGCATCAGTTGTTATGATACCTAAACCCAACAAAAACAAACGTGATCCTAAAAGCCATCGCCCAATAAGTCTGTTATCTCTATTATCTAAAGCATTTGAACAACTATTGTTGCCTCGTCTTATTGTATAGTTTGAGGAAATCATACCATCCACTCAATTTGGATTTAAGCCATTGTACTCCTGTCCATAGCAACTTCACCGAATTGTTGACACAATTATGGACACATGTGAAGAAAAGCACGTTTGCTTAGATCTGTTCCTTGACACAGAGAAAGCATTTGATAAAGTGTGGCATAATGGGTTACTACTGAAGGTAAGGAATGATGTCTCCAATACATATTTCAGAATAATAGCATCCTATCTGCATAACCGATCTTTTCAGTAAAATATCAAAGTGCACAATCCAGATCACAACCGATCCTCTCTAGTGTTCCACAAAGAGGTATTCTAGTCCCACCTCTTTATACAGTGTATACCTCAGACTTTCCTCAACACGCTCAATAACCATTGCGCATTTTTCTGATGTTGCAATCCTTAGTAAAGGCAGTTGTGAATCAGCAGCTGAGAAACTAAATAACTTCTGCACTGAAATCACATAATGGTGTTCCACCTGGAGAGTGATGATGAATCTACAGAAATCGCAAATAGTATATTTGACATATAAAAAGCAGATAACATATTATCCCATAGTTCTTGGAGGAATCGCTATACGCACCGCTCAGTCAGTTCGTTACCTCGGCCTCATATTGGACAGTAAACTAACTTGGAATCTCCACATCACATATCTTCTCTCAGGACTAAGACACCGGATCTAACAAATCAAACACATAACACAGTCAAGATCGTCTCTTGCAACGCCATATAAACGCATGCTATAGAACTCACTGATCAAACCTATTTGGCAATATGGTTGCTGCATATGGGGCTCTGCTGTAGCGTCACTAGTAAAAAGAATCCAAGTAAACCAGAACAGATACCTTAGATTGACCACAGGTGCCCCATGGTATGTTAGCAACACACTTCACAAGGACCTGAACATAACAGAAGTGATGGATGTCATCAGGACAAGCTACACCAGACTACACCAAACTTTTGCCAATCATCCAAATCCACTGCTACAAGACATTTTCCTACAGCCCCCTCAACAACCGCAAAATAGATGACTAAAAAAAAAAAAAAATGATACAACGACCTGCTCATTTAATATCATGTGTTTTGTATCCATGATAGTGTTCTTTTCTGTTTTGTGATTATAATATAATGTTTGTTAATATTTACATGTAACTGATGTAGGTCTGTTATTGAACAGCATCATAACACACGCTTCAAGTGATATATTACTCTTGCTCACAACTATAAGTACCATAATGCATTTGGATACAATAAAGTTTATCGACAATTAAAAAAAGGTATATATTACATCAATGCATTTGATATATAAACAACTATTTCGCAAGATCATGTGTTTTCAAGCCTTCTAAGAACAAGTTTAAAACAGAACAACAGCATCGGATTGTTTGTGGCTTTACACGGCCTCTTGAAGTACTCTGTTATTTACATGACTTTGTGCAGTAGCTGCAGTTTTATGTTAAAAGTGTCTTTGTTTTAAATGAAAATAGATTACTCGTATTATTCATATAAACGATTTAGAAATATATGTAATATTACACAGTATGGTTTGCTAAAGTTTCTTTGTAATTAACTGAAATAGTCATTTTACATCACTTTTAAGTATTTTGAGTCATAGCTACAGTGTTATACTAGTGTTGTGCTATAGATTCGTTGTAATTAATTTGTAAATGAATTACTCGTCATTTAAATAAATGTCAAATTAACATGTTAATGCTAATGAGGCAGCATAATAAAAAGAAGCAGTAACTGTCAAAACAGTTTTGTTATTGAAATGTTACTGTCAAATACCACATTCTATTGTTAATTCCGTAAGTTTATACACCATTTTTGAGTTAAGTCATTAAAGTAGGAAAAATGTACATCTGCCATGCAGAAAATTCATTGCAAGACTCAGCTGATTATATGTTCTAATTTCGCGGAGCCCCTATTTTCAGATAGCTAACTAGATTATGAAAAATCGCCCATCCAAATGTTTACATTGCCGGAAACTACTGCTACTACAGCTGTATTTTTCATACCTGTCTACCATTAATGCCAGCTGATGCCAGCCAAGTTGGCCAAGCAGTACATGTTCTGTGGGCCAAGCTTAGCATAAGTATGTTCCATACCGCATTGCTACATTGCATTGACGTATGATGATAACGTGAACGTGGAGAGTTGTGACCATGTTATGACTGCAGTTTCAAAATTGCTACATTTTATAATAGTCTGTGCTTCCACATCACTTCTAAATGTTATGTTCTGTGACTTTAAATAGTAGATGTTCTGTGGTGGCGCACAGCGTGATTCGTTTTTAGTTCGCGCCACTTACATAAAGGAAAACGCCGCATGATAAAGTGGCCATCAATCAGTGTAGGAGTGTTTGAATAAATGCCAAACTTGACAAGACAAGGAAAACATCCTTAAAAGAGTGTGTTAACGAGTTAGTTACAGACTTTCAACTCCCCATGCAACTCCTAAGGTATTCACATTTATTACCATGGATTTTTAAGTGATTTACAATTTGATTTTGTATTTCATTATTATTTCGGTTAAACTGCAGAATGGTGGCGACGACGAATTTACGTGACTGAAAAATACTGTTTTGAACTACGGAGTTCTGAAATACGCCAAGACAGCTTAATGTTGCCAACATACTCTTTTTTTTTACATATTCTTTTTCAAGAATGACCTGTTATATACAATACATAAGCAAAACAATTTATCAGATGAAATGAGAGCAATAGCAATAGCCACAGAAAATGAAAGATATCCAGAAAAAGAATGGCTCCGAGTATATACAGATGGATCCTTTATTAACAAACAAGAGGCTGGTGCATCTTGGCAGGGATATGTGATAACAGAATGAGGCATTCCACTGAGTTAGAAGACTAGCAAGTGTATATGTACAAATACATTTTGGTAGTTTCATTTTTTATTATATGTTTTTTAATTTTTAACTTTCACTTGAATTTTGCAAGTACGTCTCAACATTTTATATTGGAAAAAAAGATTTGTAGTTGGTTTTTCTCCAATCACGCATAATTTTATATTGGATTTGTGATGGATATACCATTTATAGTCAGTTCTTCAATATGCATACATTAAATTAACTTTTGAACAAGCATCAATGGTAAATTGGCAATGATTTGTTGTTAGAACAGATTCTACTTAGAGCTACATAAATGTTTTTAGGATAGCTTGTCGTCATTCAGATAATCTTGAACAGAATAAAATTATTTTACTGCAAAGGTGCTCTCTAGCGGAAATTTTAAAAACACTGAAATTATCAGTAGTTTTTCCTTTAAAATCATTAGGAAGAGTATTAAATATTTAAAGAAAATATTATAAGACATAAGCCCACTGTGTATACTTTAACACTTTAAGATCCCATAATTCATTTGTGCAAAACACATGACAAGAATTCAGGTCTTGATAATGCAATTACTAATTGCAACAGCTGTATTAGTGATAAGGGGTAATTAGGATAATATATCTGTTATGATATGTTGTGGTTCAAACTAGAGAATTACAGGCCTAAAGCTAATAGTGCAGTAAAAGCAAAGCCCGCCTTGGTAGCGTGGTGGTAGCATGTCTGTCTCACGTTCAAAAGGTCCCAAGTTATAATCTTGGTCACAGTGAGTTATGTGGATAAGGTTTTTCCGGGGTTTTCCCTTATCCTGAAAAGACGAATGTCGGGTAACTACGCTCCATGGACCCAGGACTCATTTGAGCATCATTTCATCCATTCCATTCATCGTCCGATATGACTTAACGTTGGAGGACGTAAATTACAAAAAAAAAAAAAAAAAAAAAAAAGAAAGAAGTAAAAGCAAAGTATATCTATAGATGCCTTAAACCTTAACTCAAGAAACATTGATGACCTAAGGCATAAACTTTCTACTGAAAATTGGGATGCAGCGTACAGTCAGAACTTGAGTGTAGATGAAATGTGCTGGCTAATTTGGTTACTTAATCTCTTTAATGAAACCTGGCCCATCAAAATCAAGATAGAGAGTAGTTTCAAACCTAAACACAAAGTGACAAGCAACATAAGAGGAATACTTTACAAAAATAGTTAAGGCTTGCAGTGATTAAACTTAATGAAAATTTTATATTAAGTTAAATAATAAATGCAGAGCTGTGTGGTCTTTAATTAAAAATGAAATTGGTCAAAGCTCAAAGCAGAAAGGATTGCTGGATCTCTTGATATTTTTTAATGATTAATTCCTGTATTGTGCTCTAAGTTTAAATTCCAACAACTTAAAGGCCGCACAATGGTTCTTGAACATTGAAATATTTAAATGAAAGCTTTGATGCACGTCTCTTACCTTGTTTTCCCTGGCCTTAATATCTCATTTCGATTACTTCACCCTCTCAAGTATCACTGGATTGTTTATTTCATCTGTCGCTAGTCAGGGAAGAGACTGAAGTACAGTCTCCATCAAATTAAATACTATAGTTACAGAAAGGTTTTTCATTTACACACAGTAACTTAGCATGGAGTTAAACAATTTTGCCTTTAATCGTATTTTAATTCTTCTTACGGCTGACATATATTTTTCGTTTTCTTCTTCTTCTGTGCAGTCATTATTGACATCCTCGTCACTGTTTTCCATCCCATTGTCTTCAATTACAATTCTTTCAATTCTTTCTTTCGTTAGTGCACCTTTTTTTCAGTACCCCTGTTCTATTTCATCCACAGGATTTCTCCAATCCATTTGCCAATTTACTCAAATCATTGGCGGCACATTTCAGCATCTTTTGTTTTAAAGGTAATATTTCTGCAAGTAACTCATTGTTTGACAACAGGCTAAGGTTCTGGATAGAATCAACCTGAAAAATTCAATGCCATGGTTGGGATTTGAAACACGGATCTCGCAGTTTCCGTCCGGTCACTCTTAACTTTTGAGCTACCATGGCCAATATGCTGTCATGACAGTAAGTTCTCCAATTGACTCATATCCAAAATCTTAGCCCATACACAGCTAGTATGTAGGAACTATTAATTTCCATAAATTAACATAATAATAATGGTTTAATGATTAAGCTTGGGAATCAAGTACTTACAGTAGTAAGTTGCTGCAAATGGTGTGTACCTCGAATATGAGGACCTCTAGCGGTTTACTAAGAATACGTTGGCCATAGTAGCAGTTGGGTGTAAACATAGTGACTCATTAATCAAACTCAAAAATGAAGAATACTTCACTGTTAATAATGCTTCTGCTTTTAATATTTAAGATACATAGTGTTTCTTCTCTCAGGCCATGTTTCCGTGAAAAGGCACCTAAACAAAATGGGGATAATCAAAGGAAACGTGGACTGCAGACTATGCGGAAAGGAAACTGAGACAGTCCATCACATTGTATGCTCCTGCATATCCTTAAATTGCAGAAGATTCAATGTTTTTGGGAAACTGATAATTGAACCAAAAGAAATTCATACAAAGTCCATTATGGGACTGTATTATCTCCTAAGAGACACAGGTATAATGGACTGGTGCTAATTACATAGGGCAGCACAACTAGCCTTAAGGCTGCAGTGCATCTGGAGCTTAGCAGATGGACCCTTTCGAACGAAAAAAGAAAAAGGAAGGAGACAGAAGAGAGAGAATATTAGACATGGGCTTGCTGATGTTCTATGGGTGAAGGTCGCTGTTCAAGAACCATTGCACGACTAATAAATGCCAAAGTCCTAATGACTATTCCAAATAACTGCGATAATCAAATTAATTTTCAATATTTAAATATTCATCCTATTATCTTATTGAAATTGATAATAACTTTAATAACTCAAAAGTGAAGACTACCTAGGTGTATATAATTTTGTCACTAAGCAAATAACAGATGCTGTAGCTCTTCCTTTATCTCATGTAATTAACTCTGATATTATTTAGCCTATTCCTTAACATTTTGAAAATATTAACTATTCCCTATTAAAAAATGGAAAAAATGACTCAGCCAACTACAGGCTAATATCGCTGTGGTCCCAGTGTTAGGCATCCATGTTGTCATTAGATTACTGGCATGTAAAAGAACTCCTGCAGGATGAAATTTCAGCACATGCAGCGCTTAGTTAACAAACAAAATATATTTTATTTTCATAGGAAATATGAAGCTAAATCCCAATGGTGAAAACAGATCAAAACCTTGCCAATCCAGCAGATTTTGCTTCTCATTTGATTTGGCAGTCTCTATCATGCATGCTCAGAAGCTGAGAAATAGCCATATTTGTTGTCATTATGTATTTTCATTTAAAAGTAAATGTCCTAAATAGGATGGGTATATGGTCTCCAGACTCTGTGGCAACATTGACTCCTCACAATACTCCTACAGTAATTAAATACATTATACTCTTTTACTTCTGTCAGTGTTTTAATTTTGAATACAAGTACAAACTACGGTCCCAAAATTTTTACAAATGGATAAAACTATTTTTGCATTATCATCCTTAAATGAACATTACTACATGGCAAAGCATGAAGGCGTATCGGAAGGAATGTGAACCAACAGAGATGTTTATGCAATCTATCACACATGCATGACTAGAGCCCGGAAGTTTTTGACCTAAAAGTTATCTAAAAATGAGCTATAAAATGCCCTTAAAATATAAAAAATGCACATAAAATGTAAAAAAAAATGACCTAACAAAAATTAATTTCTTTCATAATAATAAATTCTTAACTGTCACAAACAGATAATGAATATATGGTTTGAATAACCACATTTTAAAATTAACTTTCTTAGTAAATAATGCAATTATTGCTTCTGCGGTTTTCAGCTAAAACTGCTTTATACTTTGAGAAACTTCTCTCTACTTCTACAGATGTTATTGATGCATATTTGAAAAACACTATGCCACTGCTTGTTAAATCCTGTTCAAAAATATCAGTTCTGAATTTTTCTCCTGATAGATATTGGCAATCTGACAAACTGTTTGGTATCCTTTATTTTTGTCCAACACAAATTTTAGTTTCTGTCTAATTTTGTCCCCAATCGCTCCTTTTACATTTTGTATCCTCTCTTCCACAATCCTCACTAACTCAATCAATTTATCCAATGTCATGCCACTTTATTCAAGGCAGATTATGGTATCTGTCAAAAATGTAAAATTTGATTTAATGAAAGCTAATTTACCTTGGATTTGAGTATCAGAAAACAGATTCTGTCGCTCTCAATTGCCTTAGAATCTACCTTACCTAAGCTGTTCACTACTTTTCTCACTATTTGAAAATTGTCACAGTGCAGTTAACCATGTACTCCAGCATATTAAAATTGGTGCCGGAGGCAAAGCTATATCAGGGGCTATCTTTGAAATACATAGTTCGGGTTGGCGCTTTCGAAAATATTTTGTTTACTGCAGAAATTAGTGTATCTACTTCTGGAAATGTTGATGTGACCTGTTCCACTATAATGAATTCGATGAAAAGCATGGGCCAAACACGTAACATGCACCATCTTACTGTAAAATAATTGGATTGATTTTGCCACCTTTACCATATAAGGGGCTGCATATGTTAGGAGGAGCATGCTGTCCTGCTGTATTCCACTAGGCGACAATAAACACATGGATTTATCAAACAGTTTGCATATCTGACAGTGGTTAACAGCTTCCATAACCTCTGAAGTAAGAAGAAACATTTGTCCGGCACTAGTAGCTTCGAGCGTACCATGGGCCATATAATGCCCCTCTGAATCCGTTGTCTCATCAGCTGATACCTAAATCCCCTCCCCCCCCATTCATACATTTACGTATTCGATTTAACCTGTTTTCATAACATTTTGTAGGTAACTTTTACTCAAAGTTGATTCATTTGGAATTGTATGAATCGTAATTTGGAATTAATTTTCCTAGCAGAATATTTGCACTAACAAACACTTCACATAATTCTTTATAAAAGGAAGATGACTTGTTACTTGACGTCAAAGCCATTTCTTTTAACACTAACTGAGACGTTTGTCTTCTTTTTTTTAATTTTTTTTCACATATTGAAGAGCTTGCAAATGTTTTTCTGTGGATACAATCCACATGTATTGCATGATGTAATCAGCGATTCCTTGAATTGATGCATCATAAATTCACCAGCACTGTTAAGACCCTGATCTGTGTTAATTACCTGTTTACCACACTTACACAGTTACTATTTCATATAAAATATTGTAACTTTGTTGGTTTGAAGAATTAAAAGTCCAATTGCACAAACTCAAAATGTTCTTTATTTCCACCGAATTACAGTTGGAACACTTGCCGATCACATAGAATTACGTAGCTCACACAATTACAATCCACCAGTTCGTCTGTCACAGATCCACTCCACACTCGCAATTACGTACAACTCCTCTGATACACGTACACAGTCTTCCAGTCCGTTCGCTAGCACGGCGCTCTTCACGACCACTCGCCAAGAACTGAACTCTCCTTCAGCCCGGCGCGTCGCTTATATAAGACCAACTGACCAATCTAGAAGGCTGCGGGTTAGATGAAATATCCTGATTGTTCCAGACGTCAAGGGAAGGGGAAAGAGACGGCTAGTGCCTAGTGACACTTTCCTAACCATCCCCTATGTTAGTGCTACAAGATCAATGGGTGGGCGTGATCTGAATGCCTCCTGTCCCCTGACCAACTCCAGTTGGTCGTGCCTTCCGATAATTGGGTGACACTGCTCCCTCCTAAAAGCTGGTCGTCCCGAACAGCACCATCGTAGCGGTCCAGGTGTACAACCAACATCTTTCCACGGGGCACCATCTGGATGCGGTAGACCACGTTCGTTAATCCTCTTCACCACCCGGTACGGTTCTTGCCATGGCTGCTGGAGCTTCGGGCAGCGTCCCTTGGTCCGGGTAGGGCGGTACAACCAGACCAGGTCACCTTGCTGGAACCCTTGACTGTTGGCTTGCCTGTCGTATCGGGTCTTCATGCGGTCGCTCGCCATCTGGATGTTCTGGCGAGCCATCTCGTGCATGTCGTGGAGGTGGTCCACCAGGTTCTCCACATACTCCGTATCTGGCTATTTCGCTTCCGGAGGACTTCCAAAAGCCAGGTCACTAGGGAGGCATAACTCTCGGGCGAACATTAAGCTGGCTGGCGTCATCCCCGTGGTGTCGTGTGTTGACGAGCGGTAGGCCAGCAAGAACAGTGGCACCTTGACGTCCCAGTCTCGCTGATGGCTGGCCACGACCTTCCTCAGATGTTTTTCCAAGGTGTTGATGTATCTTTCGACCATGCCATCCGACTGGGGATGTAGAGGCGTAGTGCGGGTCTTGTTCACTCCAAGCCTTTGTAGTGCCTCCTTCATTAGTTTGGACTAAAAATTGGTACCCTGGTCACTGTGCAGCTCTAACGGCACCCCATATCGGCAGAACACTTGCTCCACGAGGCAGTCTGTGATGGCATACAGCTCAGGCCACTTGGTGAAGTAGTCCACGACCACCATTAGGCACTTGTTGCCTCGGTCGGACACTGGGATGGTCCCGCTTATGTGGACAGCGATCCCTTCGAATGGCGCTCCGACGTTGTGCTGCTGCATGCGACCCCGGCTCCTGGTCTGGGGGCCGCGACTCGCCGCGCACACATGACATTGACGGCACCATCTCTCAGCGTCTGCTTGGAGCCTCAGCCAGTAGTAGCGCTGCCGAAGTTTGTCAATCGTTCGGTTCGCAACCAGGTGTCCTCCTGAAGTACCGGCATGCACTTCCTCCAAGACTTCCGGGACCTAACTCCGGGGAAGTACCAACTGTTGTCTCTGCGTCTTCCCATCAGGCGATTCCCATACCCGGAACAGCACGCCCTCTCTGGTCTTCAACGAGTCCCATTGGGCCCATTACGACTTGCATTTGGCGCTCCTCGGTACGATGTCCTCCCAGGTTGGTCTTGTCCCTGCCTCCAATTCCCTCAAGAGTGGCCCCAAGTCTGCGTCCGCCAGCTGCTCCCTCCTCAGGCCTGCGCTATCCCAGTCATCCGCAGGCACTGCCGTGACTACTCGGACTCAGCGGCAAGCTCCTCTTCCACTCTTGTGCACTGGCCGCACTCTTCTGGACAGGGTCTTCGAGACATAGCGTCTGCGTTACCTTGGCTCTTCCCTCTGCGATGTTCCTAGGTGAAGTACTCCTGCAGCCTCTGGACCCAACGTGCTGTCTGGCCTTCCAGGTTCTCAAAGCTCAATAGCCAGGTTAGAGCGGAATGGTCAGTCCTCAGGTGGAATGGCTGACCGTACAGGTACTTGTGGAAGTGCACCAAGGTCTTTACTACCGCCAGTAATTCTCGCCGGGTGACGCAGTAGTTCTTCTCTGCCTTGGATTCCGTCTTGCTGTAGTAGGCTATCACAAGCTCGTGGCCGTCCTGGACTTGGGATAGGACGCCTCCTATACAGTGATCGCTGGCGTCGGTGTCTACAATGAAGGCGCCACCTGGTTGTGGAAATCCCAAAATTGGAGCATTGCATAGTGTCTTCTTCAGGCGCTGGAAAGCGTCTTCGGCGTCCTCCGTCTACACGTAAGGTCGGTGTTCTTCTGTCAGGCGAGTGAGGGGCCTGGCGATGTTGCAGAATCTCTTTATGAAGCGTCGGTAATAACTGCACAGCCCCAGGAAACTGTGCAACTTTCGCTTATCCTTTGGGCGAGGTCAATCTCTCACAGCCTGTCTTATCCGGGTCTGTGGCCACTCCGGTTTCTGAGACTATGTAGCCCAAGTAGTTGACTTTCTTGCGGAAGAGCTGGCACTTCTTCGCGTTCAGCTTCAAGCTGGTTGCCTGCTGTCTCTGTGGTACCTCACTCAGATTCTCCAGATGGTCTTCGAAGGTCTTACCGACGGTGATGTCGTCCAGGTATAGCAGGCGGGCGTCATAAGTCAGCCCTCTCATCACTGATTCCATTAGGCGGTGGAAGGTAGCTGGTGCGTTGCAGAGGCCAAAGGGCATAACTGTGAACTGTCAGAGGCCTTGGCCTGTCGAGAACGCGGTCTTCTCCTTGTCTCTCGGGTCTAGAGCTACCTGCCAGTAGCCCGACTTCAGGTCCAGGGTCGAGTACCACTGTGCACCAGCTAGCTTGTCCAAGGTGTCGTCAATCCGGGGTAAGGGGAAACAGTCCTTCCGGGTGACAGCGTTCAGCTTCCTGTAGTTCACGCAGAAGCGTAGCTCGCCGTTCTTCGTCACCAAGACTACAGGGGAACACCAAGGGCTGTCAGACTCTTCAATCACTCCCCTGGATCTCATGTCCTCCAGCATGTCTAGTACCGCCCTTTGCTTCGCCAGCGGAACGCGTCTAGGTGGTTGCCGAATAGGCCGGGCGTCCCCGGTGTCGATGCGGTGAAGCACTTTGTCCGTGCGCCCGTAGTCACTGCTACCTTGGCAGAAGACGCGCTGGTATCGTCTCAGCAGTTGTCGAACTTTCTCCAGCTGCTCTGCGGTCCGTTAGTCGGCCGCCCTCTCCAGTAGGCCTTCTAGCCGGGCCCCCAGGTGTTGCGTCGGCACTGGCTCCTGTGTCATGTCGATTGCTGTTACGCTTACCACGGGCTCGCACGTTCCCACTTCCTTCCCGGCCTGGACATCGTGATCGGTGTCCGTTGGATTTAGCATTCTCACTGGCACCTCTTCTCTGCACGGCAACAATGCCCTGGCTACATATAGTCCGTGTACAGGCGTCTTCTGGTCCAGCATCTTGTTCCTGGTTCTGTGGCCTTCCAGTCGCGCCGTCACCACCACCTCGCGGGGACAACCACGTCTTCGTTCAAGACGACCCTGCAGATTCCAAGGCGCTCTTCGGGTTGACTGAGTATAACATCTTCTCAGTTGAGCCGCAGGACCTTCCTGCCGACGTCGACCGTCGCCTCGTGGCTCTTGAGGGCATCCAGTGTCAGAAACACCTCCTCAGCCACCTTCGCGACGAACACCCACAAACGCCCGGCACTCCGTCCCAAGGTCAGCTTCAGCAGGACCTCCTCCACAGGCAAAGTGTCGTCCGATGCCGTCATCAGCTGGTATGGTCGGCTCGGCTTCCTGTATGGCAAACCCTTGGGTATGTCGGGTCTGATGATGGTCACGGCTGCCCCGGTGTCCACCAGCAGGCAGCACGGCTTACCTCTCACCCAACCGTCCGCGATGAGGCTGTCATCCATCCGCCGGCTGACGGCACGCAGTGTCACTCGAGGAGATGGTGTGGACGGCGCCGACGTGGTCCTGGCCACGCCGGGCCTTAATCGTTCTTCCAGCTGCTCTTCCTGGTGTCGGCAGTCTCTCTTTAGGTGTCCCGGCTGTCCACAACTCCAACACACGCCACTAGGTCTTCGCCGGCGTCCCTCGTTTGGTCTTCTGTCTCCGGTGTAGCGGACACTCCTCGTTCTCGACGTCGGGGTAGCCGTCACCTTGGCCGCCTCCATCCTCAATGCTGCCGTCCGCGCCTCGTGGATGGTTGTGTAGTCGCCGAGCATTAGGCGCTGACGTATCTCGGTGTCTCGTACCCCGTCGACAAAGGCGTAGGCGGCTTCCCGGGATACGAACTCCGGCGGAAGGTCAACCAAGGCCTTGCTAGCCAGCTGCTCAATCGCAAGGGCGAACTCCTGCAGTGTCTCCCCTGGCTGTTGCGACCTTGTCTTCAGCTGACTGCGGTAGACTGCGGCTAGGTGGTGGTTCCCTAAACAGTTCTCCAGGGCCTCCCAGATATCCTTGGGAGCCGCCGCTGTCTGGAGCGCGTTTAGGACTTCCGCGGCCCGTCCCTGGAGGCTGGCTATTAGCTGTGCAGCCTCTTCTTCCGGTGACCACTTGTTATGCCTGGCCACCGTGTCGAACTGGCGGCGGAAGACCTCGAACGTTGACGCGCCATCGTATTTTGGTGGTTTGGCGCGCGCCGATGTGTCGTGTCCTGGCGCGTCGGCCTTCAAGTCCTTCAACCTCCTGCCGACGATGTCTTCTACCATGTCGTTCAGGGACTTTGTGTTGCTGTCGGCCTTTCCCTCCAGGTTCTTTACGTGGTTCGCAAGGTCTTCGACGTCTTCCACCATGGCGTTCAGGGACTTGGCGTTATTGTCGGCCTTTTCCTCTAAATCATTAAGGCGCTCGTCTACTTGACGCATCCGCTTGCCCAGCTTCGCGACGTCATCCCTCACGCCGGCCAACTGTTCCTCAAATTTGGCGGCGAGAACCTCGTTCGCCACCTTCATTTCTGTGGCCAGACTGTCGTTCGCTGCCCTCATTTCTGTGGTTAATTCAGCCTTCATTGCAGTCATTGTCGTGGCCAAGTTGTTGTTTGCCGTTTCCGTCTTCGTTGTTAATTCGGTCATCTTCGTGGTTAAGTTGCTATTCGCCGTCTCTAACTTCTTTTCTATTTTCTCGGTATTGTCATTTGCTGTCTTCATTTCTGAGGTCAGTTCGGCCTTCATTTCCATCATCTTCTCCAAAATCTTTTCAAATGCCGATTCCAGAGCCGTTATCTCACTTTTGACAGCATTTGTGACTTTGTGGGTTCGTAGAATTAAAAGTCCAATTGCAGACACTCAAATGTTCTTTATTTCCACCGAATTACAGTTGGAACACTTGCTGATTACATAGAATTACGTAGCGCACACAATTACAATCCACCAGTTCGTCTGTCACAGGTCCACTCCACACTTGCAATTACGTAAAACTCCTCTGATACACGTACGCAGTCTTCCAGTCCGTTCGCTAGCACGGCGCTGTTCACGGCCGCTCGCCAAGAGCTGAACTCTCCTCCAGCCCAGCGCGTCGCTTATATAAGATCAACTGACCACTCTAGAAGGTTCCGGGTTAGATGAAATATCCTGATTGTTCCTGACGTCAGGGGGAGGGGAAAGAGACGGCTAGTGTCTAGTGACACTTTCCATCCCCTATGTTAGCACTACAAGATAAATGGGTGGGCGTGGACTAAATGCCTCCTGTCCCCTGCCCAGCTCCAGTTGGTCGTGCCTTCCAATAATTGGGTGACAATATATAAATGAACTTTTAATCTCAGATTATTTTAAAATCCCCCAAAAAGTGCTTGGGTCAGGTTCAAGTCTGCCACGGGAATCGAACCCGGGTCTCCCTAATGCTGGCTACAGATGAAAATGCCCTATAAATTCAAGAAAAAGAAAGAAAATGACCGGAAAGTGCATTTAAATGTTAAAAAATGACTTTATTATAAAAATGTAGAAAAAATGCATTTTGATGACCTATAAAAGCCATATATATCTGTGTTTGTTCTAGAATGCACTTAATTTCCAATAAGCATCATCTATGACCACTCAGAAAGAAGGTGACTTTTCATCAAAATCCGGGTCCTATACATGACGAAAGTGTACGTACACTCTGTTCAGAAGCAATCATGTCTTCTGGACAGCAACTTGCCATACATTGGCAGGCACAAGAAATCATATATAACATGACTGAATATTGTAGCAAGACGAAAGAAGAGGAAGTCAAAATCCCTTTGTGTCAAGCGACAAAACGAGCAGCTACATTGGAATTTACATTTGCATATAATTAATTGGCTAACCTTCATATCAGACCCACAGCTCCCAAGTACTCTATTTGTGTTTCATCACAGTATGCCAGATTACTAATATTTCGTTCTTCTATAAACAAGATAACAAGTGAATGCACTGCTGTGTCACTGCAGATCAATATGCCCCAACGCTCTGTCGCATAGTACTGAACTTTGTATTGTAAAGAAGTAAAGCAGGCTTATATAAGACCATTCTCTGGTCACCTTAAGAACCAGACTAAATATAAATAAACTGCATTTGTATTCTTCTGGTAGATGAGTTGATGGATTCAAAAGCACGTCCCTTCATGATTTACCACATGGTTACTACTCCATGCCAGTAAACTTGTGTGTATCAACACAAAATACATTTATGCAACACCAAAACTTGTCTATTCATGAAAATTGTGCAGAAAGGTGTCTTAAGGGTTAAATTAGTTTAAAAAATACTTTGGTGGTTTATAAATACCATAACTGAAATAGTACTAAGTCATATTAATCCATGTCACTCTTTCACAGTTTAGCTGTGCACCCATGTCTATATCATAGCTGGAGACATCTGAGAAACTGATATTGATAATAAAACTGACCACTTTGTCAGTAAGGCCAACCAGCTGCCAGATTTCTTCTTTTTTGATGACATGGCAGATGTGTGCCTGCCATATCTCAGGTGTCATTTCCTTTAACATATTAAGTGCCATAGTGGCCCTTGAGACCTGGCATATGCAATTATTTCCAGACCCTGTTGATCCATTGACCACAAGTTACTGGACCACTTCAAGATATCTGAATGTCAGTGGTCCAATGAAACATTGAATTTTACCTATAAACTGGATCTCTGTGGCCGTTAACTAATTATTACTACCAGTGGGTTTGGAGCTGGTGTGTTATAAAGCTCTAAATTTCAACATCATGAAATCTATTTAGCAGAACAAAAAACAGTTAATAAGAAAACTGAAATAAAGTCTTCCGAAATAATCTGTGAAACACATGAAATTTTCTCATGGACTCGTGTGACTTTTTCTCATAAATCAATAAAGAGCACACAAAATTAGCTTTGCATATATGTTTATATGTAATTATTGTAAAAATATTTCTATGGTCATCCAAGAAAATAGATGCTCTCTTAGTGAAAAAAAAAAAACTCAAATCTACTTTGAGTTCATATTATATATACTCTAGGTTCTGTGGACTGCTGCATAGGATTGCTGGTCTCGTAGTAAAATTTCTTGTGTGGAACCATTAGAAATATTTTTATAATAATTACATATAAATTCTTCTACAGAGCTAATCGGGCATTAAGTCAATATTTTGTGTGCCCTTTATACCTACTGGCACTTAATGCATGTATCCAACAACCAACAAAGTTCTCGCATTTTGAATGTTTTGTTATTCCAGCTAAGAATTCCTTTAAGTGTCTTTAGACAAGTTCAGTTCAAACTTAAGTTTGAATGATAAAGTGAGTAACCTCTGAGCGATGTGTCCAGCTTTTCAGGCAAGCTCACTGATAATGCATTTATTTTTGTTGTAGGCAATGTTTTGGGGTAATTTCAAGGTTCTGTTTGATGTTATTCTCACAAAATGACGCAGTATGTTATAAGATTTATTCAGCAATCTTTTTCTTTAAAGAAACTGAGCTGAGCTGGGACAGCACAATAGCTCATGCTCTGATATGAAGCATTGTCGATTACAATAACACTTTAGGTGCAAACCATGGTAGCACTTTAGTAAACCACCTCTGTCAATACACTCAACACCACCTATAAAAGTTACATCAAACCAGCACTCCTCTATGGAAGCGAGGTGATACTTACAGCAAGTCAAAGTAAACTAGCACAGCTTGAAACATTACAGAACCAAGCACTCAGACTAATAATGGGAGCAGTTAAATCAATACCAATTACTGCAATGCAAATTGCTACAAATAACTTGCCAATTAAATATGAAATGGAAAAAACAGAATTTCCTCCTAAATGAAAAACTACAAAGGCTCCCCTTTAATACTCACTGGAAGAACTACAAAAGCAGAGAAAGGACCTTAAAAACACAAGAAAGATTTATGCAGAAAGCCTATAACCTACAGAGAAAATACAACCTTGAAGACACAAGCCCGCCTCAGTAGCGTGGTGGTAGCATGTCTGCCTCACGTTCAAGAGGTCCCGAGTTCGAATCTCGGTCTGGGTGAATTACCTGGATAAGGTTTTTCCGGGGTTTTCCCTTATCCTCACAGATGAATGTCGGGTAACTCTAAGCTCCATGGACCCTGGACTCATTTGAGCATCATTTCATCCAATTCATTCACCGTCCAATATGACTTGACGTTGGAGGATGTAAATTACAAAAAAAAAAAAAAAAAAAAAGAACTTGAAGACACAAACAAAATTGAACATCTCCCACTTCCAATCTGCCCTCTATCACAACCTAAAATAAATAGCAGAGTAAACTTCTGCAAAATATAGAGTCAAAAAACGGATGTAAAGGCAGAAACACTTAAAATGCTAGTTCTAGAAACAATTATTATCCACAAGACTCATGGCTACACATATACACAGACGGCTCCCTATTTGACAAAGAAAGTAATGCTGGAGCAGGAATACATAGTAAAATATTCAATTTTTACATCTGTTTGGGCACACTAGCAACCCACTATGATGGAGAATTAGAAGCAATCAACACCTCGCTGAAACAACTCTTAAACCATGTGAACTCTTTCTCTAAAGCAGTGATTCTAAGCGATTCTAAATCAGCACTTCAAGCCCTATCCTCACTGTACCCTAACAACAATAGAATACTTGAAATTTACAGTTCATTACAAATCTACAAGGTCTAAAAAAAGAAATACACTTCCAGTGGATTCCATCCCACTGGAATTACAGGCAATGAAATAGCAGATTCCTTGACAAGAAAAAAGGAACACAAATAAAACAAAGCTGCCAACAAAAATCCTCATTCCACACATCAAAACTACATATAAACAATAGAATCAACTTATTCTGGAAAGAAGAATACAAAGAAAAAAGTATCAACAAGCAATGGAAAATTCTACAAGGAAGTAAAAATCCCATCCCACACTACCCAAGAAGCAGTACTGTAGCCATCTTCTGACTGATTACTGGCCACAACTGTTTGGCCGCTCATCTATACAGGATTAATATTTTTGAATCCCCGAACTGCACACTCTGTAGGGACCCGAACTCATTGATGGACAGAGATCATCTGCTCCGGTGTAGTGCCCTGACAAAAGCAGTTGGAGAACTGACAGCACAACTAGTCACACATTATTGGGAGGCCAGAAGGAAAATGGAAATTCTCCAACTCCATAAGCATTAGCAACCAACCATTCCTGAATCTTCAAAGATTTGTGTGAACTCATGTTGCCATTTAACATTTTTAATGCTGCCATTTTCAATCAGATGAAGAATGAGGGGAAACAAAACTTGAAAGAAAAGAATCATGTAATAGCTTCTACAGTGTGTTTGTTTTTTATACACAGTACATGAAAACTACATAAATATTGTAGTATTATAAACTTGCTCCTTAAGTTATTGAGTAAGCTCCATGCTTCATTTTAAAAGAACTATTTGGAGAACTATTTTGTTTTATACACCGTCAAACAAAAGCAGTGCGCTTGTAGTCATTCAACATTAATAGAAACATGTTATAATCTTATTTGAAGCAATCTTTAAATCTAGCCCAGTTCTTAACCTGACCAGAGAATAGCACTAACTGTAAAGCTCCTTGTTACAGGTGAAATCTTTAATAGTGTAATGTACACTATCAGAATAACATTTACAACCCTAACAAAAGTTATACCAGAATTATGCAAAGCTATTAGTGTATTTGATAGTCTTCGAAACAGACATTTGAAGATACATTACTCTTGTTTTCAGTTTATCTTTTCATTGGAAAAAACTATTATGCAAAACAAATAGTTTTTCATAATTAGCTGTATACCATAAATATTCCAATAATTCAAAAAATAAAAATTTGGTATGAAACTAAAGCTAAGATAAAAGTCTTTGACCAAATCTTGTTCATGCATTGCCATAAGTTAGTAAAATAATATTCCTGAAAACTGAAGTAACACACTGATATCTCAGTGATTCACTAGCACCAAAAACTGAACTCCTGATACTGATGCAGAGAACATTATGTCTATTATATTTTTGAAAATGGGAGAGATACATTTGGATATTTACAAACTTTTCCAATGTTTATAACCTTCTGTCAATAAGGAAGGAAAAGCTATTGGCAGTAATGACGTCTGGTCTTTTCTTATAATAGGAAAACCCTCCGTTAAAAGAGATTTATGAAACAAATTGACTGTAGTTTGCAACATCAAACTCGCCCCATACTTTCTTTGAATCGTGCCCCTGGTTAACTCCATCACACCAACAGATTGTGAAATACAACCATGAACTTTTGCAACTTTCAACTGCTATTATGAATTTGTAGGAGGCTCTCTTAAGAATTGTCCTGAATTTTGTTTCTACCTCAGTCAAAATTCAAAATGAAAAGATATGTGTTATCGTAATGCCATTATAATTGAGCACCCTTAAAATGCATCATATTCTTGGAGGCTCTCTTAAGAATTGTCCTGAATTTTGTTTCAACCTCAGTCAAAATTCAAAATGACAAGATATGTATGATCATAATGCCATTATAATTGAGCACCCTTAAAATGCATCATATTCTTATATGTAAAAACTCCAGCTCAATAATTCACCTGGTCACCTAACAATCTTAAATACTGAAATGTTAAAACGCTCTCACCATTACAAATCTTGGCTTTACATCTGTACACAATATTATTTTAATAATAATTATAATACGTATATGAACTTATGTCATGGCAGCTTGGATATATCTAACTTTCAGCCATCCTTTCAGCCAGATTCTTTACAGAATGCCCCATTATTGGGCTTGAGAGTGAAAATTCCATTCATATTAATTTACTGAGACAAATCTAAAATATTATGCTTCTGTTATAAGAGACAGTGTAATACCTAGTGAATCTCCAACATTGTCTTTTCTTTTTTAATGTCTCTTTTTAGTTTCTGGAAGTCCTTTGCCAAAAATTCTCCAAACATATGTTCTTTGTATTGGGGCAGGGACAGATTTTTCAAGGAGTTCAATTGGTCCAATGAGGAATTGCTGCTTTGGAAGACTTTCTTTCCTCTTCACCTGTCCTTTTCAGTTTGATAGCACCTGTTTGGAGCTTATCAGGTACTGATAGCAACTTACGAGGATAGCTTACAAAGAGCCATTTTTCATATAGAAAAAGCTGCCAAATATAACTTACAAATATCATTCAAATAAAACTAAAGTAATGGCATTCCATGGGAAAAATCCAGTAAGAGTCAAAATAGCAGTAAATAATTTTTAATAGAAAAAATACTTAAACTATTAAGTTTTATTATTATTATTATTATTATTATTATTATTATTATTATTATTATTATTATTATTATTATTATTATTATTATTATTATTATTATTATTATTATTATTATTATTATTATTATTATTATTATTATTATTATTATTATTAATTATTATTAATTATTATTAATTATTATTAATTATTATTAATTATTATTAATTATTATTAATTATTATTAATTATTATTATTATTATTATTATTATTATTATTATTATTATTATTATTATTATTATTATTATTATTATTATTATTATTATTATTATTATTATTATTATGAGATTATCAGTCAAAAATATTAACAGAAATTTAAATTTGTTTCAACATATTTGTGGTACAATTAAAAGAACAGTTGGAAAGAAAACCAATAGAGAAACTCTAGCTGTACCCATTTTGATGTATGGTTCGGAATGTTAGACTCTATTAAAGTGTGCTAAGTGGATTGGAAGCAACAGAAATGAAATTTCTTGAATATGTAGCAGGATATACTCTCTTAGATAAGAAAATGAAGATATCCAGAAAAAAAAAAACTACAAATAGACAGCATAGTAACAGAAATAGACTAGTAACTATAATTTTTATATAACTTTTGACTGTGTTGGCTTCCTGTAAACTCCAAATTTTATTTCTGTGTCATAGCCAAAACCCAATTAGACATAATGCAATAATTTCTTATGCAATATTACACACAGACTAATCAACATACCTATGAATAAAGCAGAATATTACAAGGAACAAAAAGCCATACTTCACATAGCAGAAGAAAATGGAGCAACAAAAATCTGTTATTTAGGAAATTTGAAAAAACTATGCTAAAGAAAACCATTAAGTAAGCAAGCAAGCAAGCACATTCACCAAAGAAAAAGTAAGCAGCAGCATATTCAGTGGATTCATGTACCACCCAAAACATGCAATACATTCAAAAAGATTTGTAAAGAACACTATATCATCTTGGCACCTATAAATAGGTACTCAGTATTAACATTTTTAAATTAAAAAACAAAAGAGAAATCCCATCAATCAATAGATATGGAATATACTAAGTTGTAAGGATTGTGAAATACTCTACATAGTGCAAACTAAAAAAAGCTTAAAAACCATAGTCAACAAACATTTTAGAAACATAAAATTGAGACAGGAAGACGAGTCTAGCATTTCTCTTTTGGAATGAAAACCATAACCTTGATCCAAATCCAAAATTATTAAAATGTGTGATAAAACAAACTGACATGGGAGAACATCTTAATAAGGAAATACAAAGACCGAGTGTTAAAACTATGTCATTAAAACAAGTACAAATCCGAGAACGAAATTGAATATTAAAGTATGTTCTCATACTAAAATGTTTATGCATAGCTATACAGCAGATTACAACATGCACAAAACAACTCTTATTACACAAATATAAATATTTGTTACAAAGGCTTCACTTATCTTAAGAAATTGGGGTTAATACTTCTTTCTAATGGAAAGTATGATTTATTTATTAAAACAAATGGTCCGATAGATTTAATAGTTTGGGAAAAGATATTTATTTTAAAAAATAAACATCGCGTAATGAATTTTGAAATACCAGCAGTTGATTCTGGTTTTAGGTTTGTTTCGTTTTCAGATTGTTGCTTTCTTTTTCTTTAATAAATGTGGTTGCTTCCTTAATGGTTTTCTTTAGTTTAGATTTTCTAATTTTCTTCAACACCAAACTTTTGTTGTATCCGTTTTCTTCTGCTATGTGTATTATTGCTTTTTGTTCCTTGAAATATTCTTCTTTTTCCATGGGTATGTTGACTAGTCTGTGTGTAAGGCTGTTTATTATTGCATGTTTATGTGTAATTGGGTTGTGGCTATTATTTTTTATATAATTTTCTGAATGTGTTGGCTTCCTGTAAATTCCAAATTTTATTTTTGTATCATTCCTGATGATATTTAGATCCAAGAAAGGTAGTTGTCCATTGATTTCCTTTTCTACAGCATATTCAGTTCATTCACATATCATCCAAAAACATTTAATAAATTTAAAAAGATATTCAAGGAACAAAATATCATCTTGGCACCTACTAATAGATACTCAATTTTAAAATTACTAAATTCAAAAACAAAAGATGAAATTCCTTCAGGTAACAAATCTGGAATATACCAAATAAATTGCAAGAATTGTGAAAAATGCTACATAGGTCAAACAAAAAGAAATTTAAAAACCAGAGTCAAAGAACACTTTAGAAACATCAGATTGAAACAAGAAGACAAGTCAGCAGTAGCATTTCATTTTTGGAATGAAAACCATGACATTGATCCAAATCCAAAATTATTAAAAGGAGTGATAAACCAAAATAGATTGACAACATGGGAGAACATATTCATCTGGAAAAATAAGGATCGCGTAATGAACTTTGAAATCCCGCCAGCAGATAATTTGACAAAAAAGTTCATAGTTCCACCACCAGAGAGAGCAGATAACAACAAATGCCAGTTGGGAAGAGATTGAAAATGGAGGCCAGGGCCTTTGAAACTAGTCTCTCATAAATATATGAAAAAGTAAGTGACGAGTGTCAATAAACCAACCACAAATAATTTTTATATTCATTCATAATTACTTGGAGCTTGCATTTCTTTGCCTCAGAAGACATTAATTTCTTCTGATTCAGATTTTATTAATGGGTATTTGCAAGGTGCATGTAGCCATTTAACAGTCAATAGAAGACTGGGATGGGAGGTGTTTGCTTTCCAAAAATTTGAACAAAGCAGGTGGAGTGTTCCAAACATAATGACAGAACCAAACCAGTCAAGTTAAATCTTAAATCTTATAGATGGGACTGACTATTAAATAGGTTTTGGGTGTTCATGTGATGAGATTTCAGTATGAAAATGTGGATGAATTTAGCAATATTGAAAATAATTGAGTACATTGTTTTGCATCCACTTTCTGCCTCAACATACTTCTTTGGCTGCATGAGGACAGTCCTTAACACCATGGACTGCTGTTTAAAACACTTTATGAAATAAGACTCATAGGTCAAGATTATTAAGTAAGCCTTATTAATATTAAATTTGCAAGGATGAAGTGGAGTATTCACTAATTATATTTTGTTAGCACATTTATAACACAAACTTTCAATGCGATATGCCTTCTTCCTTCTGTGAAAACTTTTTTCTGTCTATGTGGCAAGTAAATTTTTAGTATTTCTCACGGTTGTGAAGAAAAACATATACTTAATGATACAATACTTTAAATTTTATATTAAATATTTTTTAATAATTTATATTTCCAAAAGCCTTCCTTGAATGTCTGATTGTATTAAATGAATGAAAATCATACCCTCTTTTCCTTTAACAAATTTAAAATAATCTCTATGAATTAACACATACTGACTCTCCTGAAGGCTTTAACATAGAGATCTGCATCACAGATAATAATAGGTCTTCCTGCTTAGCTATAGGCAATCTTGTCCTCTTCGTTCTCATTCCCTATTACTGTCCATTTTACATCCTGAAAGAAAGGTGTTTCACTTTTGAGAAAGTTTCAGGTCTGGCAAATATACAAGTGAAACAATATTGTTCAGCGCAGTTAGTAGGTATTACAATATTTCTAAATCCCATTTCCCCTGTGTTCAAAGTAAAAGACCATTTAGCCACTCACCAGTTGTTAGTGCGTCAAGTATACCTTTAGACCTCTCTTTCATCACATGTATTTCAGATTCAGAAACTGTTTATATAACTAAAGTTAAATCTCGATTTACTATTGATGTTTCAGGTACCTTATAATAGTTAGGTATTGTTCATCATATGTACTTTGTTATTGGTTTTACCATTTATCTAAATGGAGTGAGCTAACACTGTTATAATCTTGAGCACACTGAGCATGCACTGCAGCTGACAATTGCTTCACGTACAGTCTGGATGGTTCAGACCTAATTTCAGTTGTTCACCTGCAAAGACATTTTGTGGATATACCCTCCTCCTGATCTTCATTTGAAAGACACACCCCTATCCTTTGTTTCATACCTCCAGTTCCTAGGCCTTTACCTTGATGGTAAATTCAAGTGGAAGTACTACATTTGTCAGCTTTGTGCTTTCATGCAACTACTTACTTTGATTGCTAAAGGTTTTACCTGGAGCATCTTGGAGTAGTGATCAAACAATTATGTTGAGGTTGTAACATTTATTGGTTCAATCTAAACTAGGTTATGGCATAATCTGCCTCTAAACTTCAACTCTAAGATACTGTGCATCATATGAGCCAAATGGGGCTTTCTGCGCTAGTCATGTGGGGTGCTTACATGCTGATTCAGGAAAACTCCATTTTTTTTTGGCATTTGATTTTACTCTGTTCATCTGTTGCAGAGTTGGTAGGTTGCACTACTTTTACATCTCTATGGCATTCAGATCTTGCTCACCATTTTATGTGGAATGGTACCATAGTACACATAAGTGGAATTTGGTTTTGCAAACTTATTTCCATACATGATATTTGAATGTCTTCTGTAGAATCATATTCATGCCATTATCCGTTGTGTTAAGTGCACAGTGTTCAGTTCGACTTCACACTTTTGGATAAGTTACTAAGTTATAAGTTCGGATAAGTTGCTGAGACAGTTACTCTGTTGGTGTTTCGTCAGCTTTTCACTGAACTTCTAGGTCATTACCAGAACTACACTCTGGTATTTACTAACGGTTCCCAATTCGATGGTACTACATGTGCTTTCATTTATGTTGGAGAGTATTGCCTTCCGGACATTTTGCTGCCAAGCCATTTATCATATTTTGTTTTACTTTTTTCCTCCAGATTAGTTCTTGTATGTTATGTTATTTGCTCAGACTCAACAAGCACCATTCAGGCCTCGAAACAGATCATTGGATCGTCCACAATGTTTGTGAAAATTCAAACTCTCATCCCTCATTTCCTCTGTTGCGGATACCAGTTGGTTTCTCTATGGACCTCAGATCATGTGGGCATACTTGGTAAAGAGGAGACGGATGTAGCTGCTAAGTTTGTCTGCATTTGCTGCAATTTTCATCAGCTGCTGTGGCCTGTCAGTATGTTCAACGATACTTCCATTCACCATCTATTGTCATATGGCAGCATTCAGGTCATTAGCTGGTATTTAACTCTGAACAATCAATGACACCGTGCAACCCTGCCTAACTTTTTGCAAGGTTAACAATCGGCTTTCTGAGGTTAAGACATCTTTTAAGGTGATAGTGGATGGCTTGAATTTTGCTAAACATTGTGTGTGTTTAATATTTAATAATTATAATTATAACAACTGCATTGTTGTTTCTTGTTTGTGAAAAGTAAATAATTCAACATTAAAATGTGTAAATGTGTAATTTAATGTAAACTACAAATGTGAGGATAAAACACACACACACACACACGCACACGCATGCACACGCACATGCACATGCACGCACGCGCACACACACATGCATGTATGCACTATAAATTTATAATTAGCTTTTCAATTGGGCATAATGAATTTTGATAATTAACTGCTCTTTGTTGATTGTTTTTCATACAATTTTATTCAGTTACAACTTCTTACCAACACTATTTATTTTCTGTTAACAGGTTATGCAGCTGAAGTTACCAGAAACCATGCCAAAGACGTGAGTAAATGCAGATAATGTGAGAATATAGGTTTAAATAATTTTTCTACTTGTAACTCGTAACTATGAGGTGATTCTTATGCATCAACAAACATGATGATTACACAAATATAAATATTTGTTACAAAGGCTTCACTTATCTTAAGAAATTGATGTTAATTCTTCTTTCTAATGGAGATCGATTTTACGAACATTGGCTCGCATCGTCAGTCACTACACTTTGTCGTCAAGGATACTATGTTTTTTCTGTATTACCAAAATCTGAAAACGAAACAAACCTAAAAACAGAATCAACTGCAGGTATTTCAAAATTCATTACGCGATGTTTATTTTTTAAAATAAATATCTTTTCCCAAACTATTATATGTATCAGACCATTTAACTGTTTAAATAATTTAACTTCAGGATTTATTTTATGGTTAAATGACCAAAAATGATCTGCTACGGCCGATTTATCAGTTTGTTTATTCTTAATGTTACGAAAATGTTCTTTCGTTCTGGTTTCCAAATTACGTTTCGTCTTTCCAATATAAACCTGATCACAATCTAAACAATTAAATTGATAAATACCAGATTTTTTATTATTAGGAATTTTATCTTTTTTAGATAAATGTAGTAAATTTTTAATACTATATTTATTTTGAGGAACTTAAGTTATACCAACTTCTTTAAAAAAAAAATTGAAAATGTTTATTAACCCAAGGATTGTAAGTAAATTTTTTAAAATTATAATCGTGTTTTATTCTTTTAAGGATAGAAATATCATTAACAGTTTTTTGATATTTAAAGTTTTCAATCTTCTTTTGTATAAAGTCTTTATTAAAACCATTAATTAAAACAGCATTAATAATATGTTTATATTCCTTATTAAATTCTTCTTTATTCAGGGGTATATTTATTAATCTATAAATAAAACTATTAAAAACCATTAAATTTATGTGAAAAAGGGTTAAAACTTTATTTTTTATGTAATTATCAATTTGAGTAGATTTCCTATAACCAAAATCTAATTTGTTATTCTTTTTTATTATCTTCAAATCTAGAAAAGCAAGAAATCCATTAATTTCAGTTTCTAATGTGAATTTCATAGCTTTATCTTGTAAATTTAGTGATTTTAAAGCATCGTTAATTTGTTTCTCAGGAACAATAGCGAAAACATCAACATATCTATACCTTTACACAAATAAAAATATGTGTTAATTAATGCCCACTTATCTTAAGAAGTTGATGTTAATACTTCTTTCTTCTTTTTAAGATCGATTTCACAAACATTTGCTCGCATCATCAGTTAACACACTTCATCGTCAAGGATACTATGTTTTATCGTATTACCAAAATCTGAAGACGAAACAAACCTAAAAACAGAATCAATTGCCAGTATGTCAAAATTCATTACGCGATTTTTATTTTTTAAAATAAATATTTTTTCCCACACTATTATATCTATGGGAACATTTAATTGTTTTAATAATTTAAATTTATTACAATTTTCTAAAAAAGATAAAATTCCTAATAAGAAAAATCTGGTATTTATCAATTTAATTGTTTAGATTGTGATCCAGTTTATATTGGAAAGACGAAACTTAGTTTGGAAACCAGAAAGAAAGAACATTTTCGTAACATTAAATATAAACAAACTGATAAATCGGCCATAGCAGATCATTTTTGGTCATTTAACCATGAAATAAATCCCGAAGTTAAATTATTTAAACAGTTAAATATAATAGTTTGGGAAAAGATATTTATTTTTAAAAATAAACATCTCGTAATGAATTTTGAAATACCAGCAGTTGATTCTGTTTTTAGGTTTGTTTCGTTTTCAGATTTTGGTAATACGGAAAAAACATAGTATCCTTGATGACAAAGTGTGTTGGCTGACGATGCGAGCAAATGTTCATAAAATCGATCTCCATTAGAAAGAAGAATTAACATCAATTTCTTAAGATAAGTGAAGCCTTTGTAACAAATATTTATATTTGTGTAATATTTATTGCTTCACTGCAGCTAGCTTCATTTTCTACATAAACATGGTGATGTTTGCTGACAGTTCACCATGGTATGAACTTTAGATATTCTTGTGTTATTCTAATGGTTAACTTGTGCTTTATCTTTGATCATCAGGAGGCTTCGGCTAACACGCACTTCATGCATTGTTTGTTCTCGAAAGTCACTGATGTTTCATATGAGTGGGTCACTTCTGCCAATGGAATCAGAGAAATCATAATCACAGATAGCTTTTAACTCTACATGAAATCAAACCCAGCATCATCTTCCCTGTTTTCTTCATTTTGTTAGTTTTCTTGTGACATTTTATTCATTCTTCACCTTTGTCTTCTAAGAAAAAATGTCCACATGTGGGGTGTGAACAAATACTTGGAAAAATGTGACCACTTTGCTTTTTATGACATGAATTCCTTATCCTTGTCATCCAACTGTGATGTGTCGCATGCTAACCATGAGCAAAGCAGAATACTTTGCAGTGGGTAGCATCACTGGGAATATTGATGTTGACATCATAAGCAACCGTTTAAAGCAGCCTTTAAATCAGGTATTCATTATCAGTATCAGCTGTTTTCTGTGACCATTCATTTATCTTACATAAGAGAGAGCGTGAGAGAGGGGGATGATGGAAGTAATCACAATCAGGCATCCTTAAAAAATAATATATCCATATTTTAATCACAGCTGTCCAGGGTTACTATCTTCTGCAAATTTAACCACTTGGTTCACCATGTCAACTAAATTATCAAACTCCCATACTTTCTATCCCACCATTAAAAACTTCTGATGCCTGCCTGCCATATTTCAAGAATTACTAATAATTTAGTGGTTTCATTTAATTGTGCTTTTTTCAGTAATTTTAAGTGTCATAGTTTCCACTCATGTAACCTTTAATATGACTTCTGTACAAGTTTTATAACATTCAGCTGGTACATGTAAGAAAACAGTTATAATGACCAGAGCAGCAAGTAAGCACATATGTAATGAATGTTCATCCATATCAACATGATCCTTTACTACCTAGGAACTGTTTTTGTATGTGGACTTGTTGCCTATTTTTCTGTGTGCTGTAACTTGTGCTGCCATTGCAACTTCCAACTAAACTATTATTTGACATACATATGTCACAGGTAAGGCCCATGGTAGGCAGTTCTTAAAAAACTATATTATTATTCTCGACTGCTTATTAAATTGCTTATGAAGTATGCATACATCAATATGATAAAAATCTGGTAAACATGCTTTTAAAACTTTATAATATGCATTTAAAATAAAGCACAATTTTTTTACACTTATTAATCTTGATGAAGTAATCAAGTTGGTAAATTCATTTTTAAACAGGGGATATAACAAAATTAATATTTATTAATCTCTCATTCCGTTCTGGTTCCGTTTTTATTGCAATAAACTATTCTATTTTTTTCACACTTTTCTGGATGAAAGGATTTTCATCTGTTGCTTAAATTTTGTTATATAAAGAAAAAGATCTCCTTACTTTATATGAAGCCACAGAACAGTAGCAAAAGAGGCTGTATCACAGAATATGCATTTAAGAACTTTTTCAGATTCTCTGTGTAGCACCTTATTCACATCCAGAAGAAACATTAAACCTGGATCCCTTGCTCTTCTAAACATGCATTCGAAATTCTATACTTAAAGAGATGTTGGCTGAAACTAATGCTTTGCAGATACATATCTTTCAAAAAATTATAATTTCCATTTCTGCTTACAGAAACTGCTACTGGTAAGATTGTTGGATCATGCAGACATTTTTACTAATCGCATTTCTATGAGCTATGATTGTAGATGTTGCATAATCTGTAGTTTTTGTCACAGGGCATCTGTAATAATGTCTAATGCATCTATAATATAATATAGTTCATTTTAGTTAAATAAAGCCAATAATTGCTAACTCGAAAACCGCTTTGATTTTTAAAATACTCTGAAAATATAAATGTAAAAGACTTGGCACAGTACCATATTTCCATCTGTTGTTAGAGTGGGATTTCCATCAATCCAATGTGGAAGCAAATGAGCTTTACTGCTCCTCTCCTTTGGCATTGTATTGTTCTGTTTCCTTCTGCTCACACTTCTTTTTTTTTTTGTTGTGTGTTTTGTTTTGTAATTTACGTCCTCCAACGTTAAGTCATATTGGACGATGAATGGAATGGGTGAAAATGATGCTCAAATGAGCCCAGGGTCCATAGAGCTTAGAGTTACCCGACATTCATCTATTAGGATAAGGGAAAACCCTGGGAAAAACTGTATCCAGGTAACTCACCCTGACCAAGATTCGAACTCGGGACCTCTTGAACGTGAGGCAGACACGCTACCACCATGCTACCGAGGCGGGCGCTCTCACTTCAGAAATTATGACACATTAGTTACAAGTTTAAAAGTTAACTGAAAATAGCACTTTTTAATTTGAGTTTGATTTATGAGTCACTATTTTTACACTCAAACTTCACTTGTATAATTGAAACGTTTTCAAGATCATTCGATCTCATCCTCAGCTGTTTGGTGACTAAATGAGCATTCCTGTTCTTCCATTTCTATGGAGCTCCGATCACTCTGCCATCTGGTGTTAGGGGCACTACATTTTAATACTTCATTTAATGCCGGGATTTCAAAATTTATAACTTTATCACGGTTTTTGTTTATGAATATTTTTTCCCAAATATCCAATTCTACGGGTGTACTTAAAGATTTTAACAGTTTAATGTTGTGGCCAATGTTGTGGTTTTTTGTCCAAAAATGATGTGAAACTGCAGATTTTTCTGTTTGTTTCAACTTAATGTTTGGCGCTAGGTTGGTTAATATCCTTCCCCTTTTTTCATTTCAGTCTGGACTTTTCCAGTTACCAAGTGTAGATGATGGGCCTGTTTGGTGATGCCTCGTGGGAACTTTGCACAAGCTGACTCATGTCCCTGGCCCGGCTTCCAGCACACACATAGAGGCCCAAATGACCTTGTTGTCGACGGGCCCTTAAACACCACACACACACTCACACATAGAGCATTCTCATCTCATCCCTCCTTCTGTGGAACTGACATACAATAACCTAGTAAATATGTAAAATATGAAGCTAGTTACAGTGAAGCAACAAATACTATACAAATATAGTAATTTGTAACAGACAACCTCACTTATCTTAAAAGAAAATGATGTAAATTTTCTCCTAAATTGATCATTTTCTTTTAAGATAAGTGTTACAAATTACAAATTATTATTACAAGTTAGAAATTATTGTATTTGCATAATTCAATAACATGTCTGAAGGTTCTGTGTGGAATCCCCTCTGCTAATAATTTAGTCCAGTCCAGGCCATTACCTTATGAAAACAAAGAGCTGCCAAAAGCACCAATAAAATCAATAAAAATATCAATTACAGATATGAATTTTTGTTATTTTAAAATTGGATTTTTGAATTGCATATTTGCATATACCATATGAATGAGGAACTTAACAGTTCTTATTATTTCAGTTATTGCAAATCGATTGTTTACATATTAAATTTTCACAATGTTTTCCTTTAGAATTCAGCAGATATCAGTATATAGGACTTGGGTTCAATGGGCTCCTTCTCTACCCCATTTTTTAATACTAGGACTTTGGCCCCTTTACAATAATGTGAAAACAGACCTTGCTAAAAACACTAATTAAATAATTAGAGCAAATGCAATGCTATTGTTTCTCATGGTGAATTGTGTTGTTTATTATTACACTATTACACTTAACTCTGAAATCAAGTCTCATAATGTAACATCTCTATCACATGTCACCAATAAATTTTGCATTAGCATCACATGTTAGAATGGTTTCTTTGTTTCCATGGAGCTTATTGATTGAGTTCATTTTATCCAGGTAGGATTTTATAGGATGACTGAATTGAAATAATGATTTGCCAAAATAACATGATAACATCTGTCATGTTAAAAAATGTTGCATGAAAAAATTACAAGTGTATTTGCATATTCTGGATACGCTCTAATCTATTAATTTTTCTGTTGCAGAAGAAATTCAAAGAAAAGAGAAAATCTCAAAAAGGACAAAAGCAAGAGTACTTTAGGAATAGCAAAATCCAGTAGAGCAGCTATTAGTAAGGCAAAAAATGTATTGAACAGAAAAGGCACAGAGCTTAAAAAAAATGCTACGAGGAATGTTCAGAAAAAAAGCACAACACAGAGTGGACAACAAAATAAAATTGTTCCAGAAACCAAAATAAAAAATTCAACACAAAACAAGAAAAATGCTGGCGGAAAGATAAAAAATGCTCCAGAAAGAAAGCAGAATGTTCAAAAGACAAAAAATAATGAACATTTAACAAAATCAAACAAAAAGAATGTTGAAGCTGCAAACAGGAAAGAACTTCCATCAGTGTATCAGTTTAAAATAAGTCTTCTGGATACAAATCCTTTAATTTGGCGTCGAGTACAAGTCCCTATGGGGTATTCCTTTTACAATTTCCACATAGCTATAGTGGAGTCAATGGGTTGGTCAGGGATGTATCAACACGCCTTTTATATCAATGATCCAAGAAAAAAGGGTGTTCAGTGTATTTCACCTGACCATTTTGGCTTAGAAAAAGAATCAATAGATGAAAAACGAGAAAAAATAAATAAATATTTTCCTAAGAAAACTGAGGTTGCAGAGTATGTTTATGATATTGCAGATTATTGGAGGCATGAAATTTTGTTTGAGGGAAAAGTGCCTAGAACGCAAGGTAAGCAGTATCCACACTTGGTTGATGGAGAACAAGCTTGTCCACCAGAAGAGAGTGGTGGTGTTGAAGGGTATCTGAATTTGTGTGGAATATTAAAAAATCCTAAACATCCAGAATATGATGAAACAAAATCTTGGTTAAAAGACATGGGTCATCCGAATTTCAATCCTGATAAATTTGATACAGAAAAGATGCACCTGTCAAGACCAGGAGGGTACATTTGGGTGCAGATGTAATGAGGTACATGCCTTCCACAAGTCTTTACTTCTTTTTCAGTTACACAGAAATGGTATTTTGTAACAAGGAGTATTGATATTACATTGGTAACCTTTAAATTTTTTAATTTTAAAAAGAGAGTATGTTTTAATTTGGTTTTAATTTATACCAAATAATATCTTTATTTTTTTACTTATTAATTTTGACAGTGCATTGAAGTGTGAAATAATCAAAAGTAGATGCACCTGTTATTAAAGTTTTATAATTAATTTCTTTTAATTAAAAAGAAATGCTAGAAGATTAAGGGTAAAGATTTTCTGTACATCTGTCTATTTTTCTGTATGTGTAATAATGTTTGGCATTGCAGAAAATCTGGTATTTATTTTGTTAGTAACCACTTTATATATTGTATAAAGTGTATTGATACATTATGATACTGCTTTTCGTTTTTCTTGAGCTGAAAAACTTAATAAAAAATGCTGTTTTCGTGCAGAAGCTTATGATGAATTCAACATCTCTTGTTTAAAAAATCTATTAACTTTATTATTTTCAAAACATTTTTCCATATTGTACCTTGTATTTTTAGAATAGCATCACTTTGTTTTGTTAAGTTGTAATATTGGATTAGGATAGTACAAATTGAACAGTGTAATTTGCGAACATATTGGCAGATACTGTTAAACACAGTGCATTATTTGCGGCAAAATGACAATATTAGTGTAATTTAGCAAACCTGAAAGATGTGTATACTCACTAAGGTGACTATTTTTGGAAGAAAAAGAAAGAGGGAATATACAGGGAAATAAAAACATAGAAAACATACAAGGAGAAAACAGGGAAATGTTTTCGTCAGTGGAATGAGCGAAAGGAAACATGAAAATTGCTTTGTATCTTTCAAAGTAATAAATAATTCATTTGACTCATATGTTGTGAACCGCTTCACATGCTTCGTGTGAGTCTACTCTGACCAATCATGGTCAGTTTTCATGGCAACCAACCAGGTGCAGTAAATTGTTATCATTTGTTCATAAATATAATCCATGTTTGCTACTCAGCCAAATTAACGAATGTTAAATTTAAATAAAATACTGTTAAACACGAATCCAAAATGTAGGTTGCATATGTTGAATTTTACGATACTGTCACCCGATCGTCGAAGGCACGATAAAACCAGCTGCTAGGAAAGAAAGAGACAGATAGCGTCGAAACCACGCCTACGCCCATGCGTAGCGCTAATGACGTGCCGAGGAGAGACGGGGTGGGGAGAGTAAGACAGCCATAGAAATTTCGGGACAGCTCCGTCGCCATCGTGAAAGACCGTGATGCTCCGTGAGGAGTCGGGAAACTTCCAGATACTACAATTGGCGTATATAAGTGATGCATTGGACTAGAGAGCACAGTTCAAGTGCAGGGTCCCTGGCAACCAACGCACTACCCGCGAGGTGGAGGACTGCCATCAGTCATTGACTTCGCAATCACAAAGCATTTTCCATTTCATCTCACTCTTACGTCACTAAACACACTTCATTCTGACCATAATCCGGTGCTGACAGAAATCAACACTAGGGTTGCCAGTCATGACACCTCGCTTCAAACGCGAGAAGTCGATTGGGAAGGCGTAAGGAGCTGCCTCCGCACTTCCATTCCACCGAACCCAAAAGTTACAAACATCCTGGACATTGAGAGGGCAATCTCATCATTCACTTCCATCCTGACGCGAACTGCCAAAAATCTAACAGTTCATGGACCTGCACCTCTTCATCCAGACGTTCTTCCTTTAGACATCATCCTTCTTATCCGCCGCTCCTGGGCGGCACGGAAACTGTACCAGCGACACCGCACGCCACATAATCGCGCGCTCTTGCGACGTTTACGTCGACTGGTCAGGGTCCGACTGCGTGAGCACAAGGTGCAAGCGTGGGAGGACACAATGGCCAGACTGCGCGTTGAAAATGGCGACGTGTGGCGTATCGCCAGGACCCTCAGGAATCGCAAAGGTCAATACACCTCACCCATCCATGGCACCCAAGGCCTCGCCTATGAACCCCAAGCCAAAGCAAATGCGTTCGCTGACTATCTTGAACGCACTCTATGTCCGAGAGAGGACCCCCAGGACGACATCTTTTCCGAACGCGTTCGTAGGGAGGTACGCCGATTTTTTCGACGTCCTCCCGAGGACGCGGAACGACTTCCCGTCATTCGCCCCAGTGAAGTCCAGGGCGTACTCAAACGCCTCAAACCAAACAAGGCGGCGGGGCCGGACGGGCTGACACCCCTCATGCTTCGTCACCTTCCCTTCAATGCCGTTCTTTTCCTAACCAGGATCTTCAATATGTGCATCACCTTGGGGCACTTTCCTCGCGAGTGGAGAGAGGCTCGGGTGATATGTATATTGAAGCCTGGGAAGGATCCTGTACATCCTTCCAGCTACCGATCCATAAGCCTCCTTTCTACCCTCTCGAAGGTATTCGAGAGGTTAATCCTAAACCGAATGACTCCCATCTTGGGAGATGTTCAAGCTATTCCTGACCACCAGTTCGGATTTCGTCCTGGGCACTCGACTACCCAACAGCTGCTACGTGTGGTGGAGACAGCGGCCCTGGGTTTCCAGGAACGCGCCTTCACGGCAGTGGTATCTTTGGATGTCGAAAAGGCCTTCTCCACGACATGGCATGCCGGTCTGATCTTCAAACTTATCCAACTGGGGCTACCTACACAGCTAATCAACATCCTACACAGCTTTCTCAGGCACAGATCATTTAAAGTCACAGTAGCGGGGAAAACATCTACACTGAGACCCGTGAGAGGCGGAGTCCCCGAAGGCTCTGTACTATCCCCCACACTATTTAGTGTTTTCATGGCAGATTTTCCAACTCAACCACAGGTCGAAATGGCACAATATGCTGACGACGTGTTATTCTGCAAAAACAGACATATACTCAGAGCCTTCAACCCAATTCAGAGACACCTCCGTCTCACACAAGAATGGTGCAGGCGTTGGCGGATGTCCGTAAATCCGGACAAAAGCCACGCCATTCTTTTTACGAGGCGCCACACCCCGCTGACCGACCAAACTTCTACTTCAGGGGCCGAAGGATAGAGTGGACTAATTCCATCAAGTACCTGGGCGTTCAACTTGATAGAGGCCTAACTTTCCGCGGACACATCAGGGAACTATCGGCACGGGTGCAGGGGGCTATTGCCTCTCTGTACCCAATGCTGGGTTCTCGCTCGATGCCAGTCCGCTTAAAGCTACACCTCTTTCGAGCGCTGATAATTCCACTCATGTTGTACGCCTGTGAAATCTGGGGCATGGCTGCCGATAGCTGGATAGCATACCTTCAGCGTGCACAGAATAGAGGACTCCGATCCATCTATTCTGTGGGCCGTCCTTTTCCCGTGAGGTTACTTCACGAAGCTTCCCTTCTCCCATACGTGGAGGACGAAATTAGACGCCGGGCAACAAAATTTTACGATAAAATTCCTGCTCACAGAAGCGCCCTGGTTCGGTCTCTAGGAGACTACGACGCTGCGAGACGCCGATTCAGGAGTTACCGGGTACCCCGTATGGCTTGCGGGCATCCGAGGTAACAAAGGAGTTAATCCTTACAGCAGCATAAGCTAAATTACAAATCTCCAAAAGAGCTGTTTGGCTACTAAATTTACCCCATTTTAGATTAATAAAACACCAGGGTGTAAACAAAAAAGTGGTTTGGCATTCTGTACAAAATTAAAGAGGAGCAAAAAGCTACCTCAACAAAAAATTTTCTTCAACAAAAAATACCACATCATCCTACAAATACCACAATAAACAACCTGCGGTCAGACCCAAAACCTGGGTGGGTACGCAGCAAAAACCTTCTGGCTGTTAACAGCCTGTCAGTACACGACTTGGACTTGGAGAGCACAGTATTGGCAGGAAGCTGCTAGAGTACGGCAAGGGCCGAGGGAACAGTGCGGACTTGAAGATTGCGTACGTGGGTGTTACGTAATTCTGCAACTTGTACTTTTAATTCTACGAACCCACAAAGTCACAATTGGTGTCAGGAAGCGGAAAATCGACAATAGACGCAGCGTTGGAAAAGATTTTACAGAAAATGGAAGAAATGAAGACGGCTAACGATAACCTCACCGAGAAGATGAAAGAAATTAAGTCAGCGAATGACACCCTCGCTGCGATGACGGAAGCTGCAAATAGCAACTTGACCGGGAACATGACCGAATTGACCACGGAAATGAAAGCGGCGAACGACAGCTTGGCCACGGAAATGAAGGCCGAATTATCTGAAATGAAGGCTGCGAACGAAGCCCTCCCCGCCATATTTGAGGAGCAGTTGGCCAGCGTAAAGGAGGACGTCACGGATTTGGGCGAGCGCGTCGAAGACCTGGCAAGCCGCGGTAACCTGGAAGGCCCGACAGCCCGTTGGGTCCAGAAGCTGCAGGAGTACGACTTCACCTCTGAACATCGTAGAGGGAAGAGCCACGGTAACGTAGACGCCATGTCCCGAAGATTCTGCCCAGAATAGTGTGGCCAATGCACAAGAGTGGAAGAGGAGAGTGCCGCAGCTGACAGAGTGGTCACGGCAGTGCCTGCGGATGTCTGGGATAGTGCAGGCCTGAGGAGGGAGCAGCTGGCGGACGCAGACTTGGGGCCACTCTTGAGAGAAGTGGAGGCAGGGACAAGACCGACCTGGGAGGATATCGCACCGATGACCACCTCATACAAGTCGTACTGGGCTCAATGGGACTCACTGAAGATCAAAGAGGGTGTGCTGTTCCGGGTATGGGAATTACCTGATGGGAAGACGCAAAGAGAACAGTTGGCATTTCCCTGGAGTTAGGTCCCGGAAGTCTTGGAGGAAGTGCACGCCGGTGCTTCAGGACACCTGGGAGCAAACCGAACGATCGACAAACTTCGACAGCGCTACTACTGGCTGAGGCTCCGAGCAGATGCTGAGAGATGGTGCCGTTAATGTCCCGTGTGCGCGGCGAGTTGCGTGACCCAGACTAGGAGCCGGGGTCGCATGCAGCAGTTCAACGACGGAGCGCCATTCGAACGCGTCGCTCTCGACATAGCTGGACCATTTCCAGTGTCCGATCGAGGCAATAAGTACCTGATGGTGGTCGTGGATAACTACCAAGTTGCCGGAGGTGTAGGCCATCCCGAACCAGGAGGCAAAGACAATCAGAGACTGCCTCGTGGAGCAAGTGTTCTGCCGATTTGGGGTACCGTTAGAGCTCCACAGCGACCAGGGCATCAGTTTTGAATCTCGCTTGATGAAGGTGGCACTGGAAAGACTTTGGGTGAAGAAGACCCGCAGAACGCCTCTACATCCAGTGAACGGCATGGTGGAGAGATACATCGAGACCTTAGAAGAACACCTGAGGAACGTCGTGGCCAGCCATCAGCGAGACAGGGACGTCAAGATGCCACTGTTCTTGCTGGCCTACCGCTCGTCAACACACGACACCATTGGGATGACGTCAGCCAGCTTCATGTTCGGCCGAGAGTTACGCCTCCCTTGTGACCTGGCTTTTGGGAGCCCCCAGAAAGCGAAAAGGCCAGCAACCGAGTATGTGAATCATCTCCACGACATGCAAGAGATGACTCGTCAGAACATCCAGAAGGTTAGCGACCGAATGAAGACCCGATACGACAGGCAAGCCAATAGCCAGGGTTCCAGCAAGGTGACCTGGTCTGGTTGTATCGCCCTACCCGGACCAAGGAACGCTGCCCGATACTTCTACAACCGTGGCAAGGACCGTACCGGGTGGTAAAAAGGATTAACGACGTAGTCTACCGCATCCAGAAGGTGCCCCGAGGAAAGTTGGTGGTACACCTGGATCGTCACCGCAAAGTGAGATTTTTGGTGGACAACACGGCGCTGGGGGGTTTTTCTCCGGGATCTCCGGTTTCCCCCGCCATCTCATTCCACCGGTGCCCCATCTTCATCTCATGTATCATCAGTGTCACCGCCTGCGGTGCCGTATGTAGTAAAAGCGGGCGTTAAACACTACACATTTCGAAGGCATATAAAACCAGCTGGCAGGAAATAAAAGAGACAGCGTCGAAGCCACGCCTACGTCCATGCATAGCGCTAATGATGTGCCGAGGAGAGACGGGATGGGGAGAGGAAGACAACCATAGAAATTTCGAGACAGCTCCGTCGCCATCGTGCAAGACCGTGATGCTGCGTGAAGGGTCGCGAAACTTCCAGATACTGCAATTGGTGTACATAAGTGATGCATTGGACTAGAGAGCTAAGTATTAGCAGGAAGCTGCTAGAGTACGGCAAGGGCCGAGAGAACAGTGCGGACTTGAAGATTGCGTACGTGTGTGTTACGGAATTCTGCTACTGTAAGGGTTGACCAAAGTGTATTTCTACGCAAATAAAGAACGTTTTTAATTTCTGCAACTTATACTTTTAAGTCCGCGAAATCACAGTCACAATACATTTAAAGAGCATAAAGTGAATAATAATTTGCATTTTGTTAGGTACTTGTTTAACGCTCCAAGAAATGTGTTTGTACTCAAGTTCACATGCATATGGATGTGTTGAACATTTCTAATGTAATCTTACTATTTACACCGATGTATATGATTATAATACTTATATTAAAGCCTTGATAAACCCCGATTGGGTTAGGTTATTTTCCGGAAATAGTATAAGTTTTACATGTGTAATATATTTTCTTCTGTTGAATTTCATCTGACAGGAAAAATGTTATTGAAGTGGCCTACCCATTTCAAAAAAAAAAAAAAAAAAAACTCGATTATTTTGTTTTACACTACATTAAAATATTCTTCCGCACTCACAATAGAAATACCAATTTCTCTTCAGTTGGAGGTTGGGTCACGTGGTCTACATTTGGGCTTGGAGTATACCCTATCGTGAAGGCAAGTGGTAGCATATTCAGATTTATTGGTGCGAAATAATCTGCAGTTTATCAATGTAACATTTTGGTCCTAGTGCTTTTAGAGGAAATGTTCATCTCATTTTAACTAAAATGTGTGCGAAATCGCTTATAACCAGCCTGCCGAACTAACGTGTAACGCCGCTCAAATTATTCCTTTCTGTCTATCTGATTTTATCAGCCATAAAGTACCGCATTCTTTAGTGCGCAGTATATTGTACATTGCGGTGCTTTTGCTAATTGCTAGGCAAATGCGTGACGTAACTGTTGCGGTAAAAAGCTGGGCACAACATGTTAAGGTATTAATCATAGTAGATTATGATTAGATAGTATTAGTAGATTAGGTAGTGTGATTAGATATTATGATTAGATTATTAGATAGTAGATTAAGGTATTAATCATAGTAGATCATAGTAGTACCCAATTTGTGAAGTGCGATTTGCAAAGTGTGCAAAAAAGAAAAAAGGTTTGACTAAGGCAACATGAGCTCTCACCAGTCATATTTCAGGGCAAGTGCACAGAGCGAAGCGAGCAGCAGTGAAAAGGAAAGCTGATAATTCTGTATTTCAATTCCAGACCTGAACAGGTGAGTGAGTTATTTCGCTGGAGCATTTGTGCTTTGCTTAGGATTAGTAAATTTGTACATATAGCGTGTCTCGATGTGGTGCTGCTGATGATCAGGTGTACGCTCGCTCAGAGCACCCCGTCCTATACACCGGGAAAGTGGGTCTTTTCCTAACATGTTGCCTCACGAAACCTCGGGTCTTCCATACATGGAGGACGAAATTAGGCGTCGGGCATCAACATTTTACGCTACTTTATCATAACGCATAAGCGTCCTAGTTAGATCTTTGGGAGATTATTATCCCACTAGATGGCGAAGTCCTGGGTACCCCGCATGGCTTGCGGGCACCCGAGATAACAGGAGCTAATCCTTACAGTAATAACAATAATAATAATAATTATTATTATTTACTCACCATTTGGTAATTACAATAGGTTTCGTAGTGGAACAAACAATATATATATATATATACTGAGGGATGGTAATATTTACATATGTTTTACAAGTGGTGTTTATTTATATCTACGTATTCTTGTATGCTGTAGAATGGAATTTTTTGGCCATTTGTATATTTTTTCTTTAAATCTTTGAATATTTGTATTGTGTATTTCCAAAGGAAGTGAATTAAATATTTTTATACCATTTAACTTGTAGTACCTAGAGGACTTCTGCAACCTAAGATACGGTATATCCACTGTTCCGGTTTCTGGTGTATATGTGAATTTCACTTCTGGTGTTATAATTTAGTTCGTTTTCTTTGATATATACCAGAACATCATACAAGTATAGATTAACGACAGTTGGGATTTCTAGCATTTTAAAAAGTTGTTTACAGTGATCAGTTTTATTAGAGTTTGCCAGTATTGTAATGACCTTTTTTTAATCCTCAGCACCTCTGTTATTCTTAGACTACAACCCCATAGTATCAAACCATACCTAAAAATGCTTTGAAAGAATGAAAAATAAGCAATAGAAACAAATTCGTTTAGGACTACCCACTTAAGTTTGCTAATAAGAACACTGATCTCGACTGCCTACTGCATACAGAATCTATGTGAGAGTTCCAAGATAGACTATTATCGATTAACATTCCAAGAAATGTTACGGTCTCACTTGTATTGTTGCATAAATTAATTCTGTTTTTAATGTAAAAAGCATTTTTGTTATTTACTTTCATTTATGAAAAAAACCATTGCTTCTAAATCATACTTGGACTTTTTTATGTTCTCTTGGACAGACTGACAGCAGATCAAATGAATTATTTATGTTAAGAAATGTGTCATCTACATAGACAACAGTATGACATGGAGAACACTTCGGCACATCATTAATCATTATTTAAAAAAAAAACAGAGGTCCTAGCACTGAGCCCTGTGGAACACCTATTTTACATTACTGATCTATGAATATTTTCCTCCAATTGCAATTAGCTATTAACGATTTATTAAATATTATTTAAAATATTTAAGTTAGGGCCCTGAACACCATACATTTCAAGTTTATCAATATGGCATGATCAACAAAATCAAATGCTTTGCTTAGGTCACAGAATGTGCCTTGTGCAAGAGCACCTTCCTAAAACAACTTGGTGTATTTTCTCTACAAAGGAGTCTACTGCATGCATAGTTGATTTTCCAGTTCGATATCCAAACTGATTCTGATAAAATAAATTTTTATTTTCAAGATACTCTTGGAGTTGAATTTTTATGAAACCTACAATTTTAGCAAATGTGGGTATCAGTGAAATTGGTCTATAGCTACTTGCCTTCTCCTTGTCACCCTTTTTATGTATTGGCGTTACGTGACCCAGAAAGAGAAACAGCTGATGGAAGGATATATGTGGCCGAGAGCAAGCTAAACAAACAAACCGGTGAAACATTAAGCATCCCTTTCAGTGACCAGGTAGAAACACGTATTGGAGAAGTGACCCACCTTTCTGAGAAACAAAGACAAAGGTTATTTGACATACTAGCCGAACACCAAGATGTTTTCAGTGACAGAACAGGCAGATGCAAGGAATTTAAATACTCCTTTGAAATTGAAAATGTACCCATAATACACCACAAATGTCGAATCATTCCGCAGGAAATTAGCGACGCCGTATTGCGGAAAATTGACGAAATGTTGCGAGACGACATAATTGAAATTTGCGACACACCGCATGTACGGCCATTGTGCATAGTGAAGAAGAAAGATGGTACAGTTAGGGTTACAATTGACGCCAGAAATCTGAACCAGTACGTATCGCCTGACAATTTTCGATCCCAGAATATAGAAATTATGACCGGTATCGGGAGCCAAAAATGGTTTACATCCTTGCACCTGACCAACTCATACTTGCAGATTGAAGTGTACACAAGATTAAGGAAATATCTAGGTTTTATACAAAAAGGCAAAGTGTATGCGTTCAAAAGATGCCCTTTTGGTTTAAATGTCTCTGGTAGTGAATTCTTAAGGGTGATGCATCATGTATTTGGGACCAACGCCGAGAAATATATCTTACAGTACATTGATGATGTGTTAATTCGTGATTCAGACACTGATTAACATCTAAAGCACTTGGAACTTACGTTAGGTAGAATCAAGGAATGCGGGTTGACACTTAACTGGAATAAATGTACCGTTTTGCATAATCTGTAAAATTCTTAGGATACATCATCTCAGGAGAACCAATGGAGCCCGATAAAGAACGTGTAGAGTCAATATTAAGAATACCTCGTCCCAAGAATGTTAAGCAAGTAAAGAAATTTTAGGCGTACTGGGATACCAGAGTCGATTTTTATTGAATTACGCTGAGGAAACTGCACCATTGAGAACACTCCTTGTGAAAAGTACAAAGTGGAAGTGGTCAAATGTAGAAGAGTAGTATTTAAAAGGCTGAAGAGTTTAGTTCGAAGGATAAACGAAAGAATAAACAAAAGAGAAGGTTACTAGGTATCTGCATACATGGCAATCCACAACGGTAGATAAAAGTGCTGGTCAGAAACTACAGCAAATCATATTTACTTAAAAGACAATTCAAGACATTAAATCTTTTGTGGAAAGGTCTCGTAGAAATCAGCAAATGCGTTGGAAACAGGACATAGACTACGCGACATTAGGACCGGAAACTACTTCGGCAATTTTAATCTCAGTTCACTACGGCCCTACAAAGAGACTGTGACATCTGCATTACATTGACGTATGAACTGCCCGACGTTATGATGAGCCGATGTAAGGTATGGCTAGATGTTACGAAATAATTGCATGAGTACATGGATATATACAAGTTAGAATACAGTAGTATCACGTTGTAAGGGATAAGTTATTATGTGGATTGCGCATTTGTGTTTTGGGTTTACAATTGTGAGATTAATTTTTTAAATAAAGCACTTATGGCGGTGACGTGAAGATAGGGCAATATATGAAGGGGTTATGGGGACTAGGATAGGAAAGGTATAAAAACTTGTAAAAAAACCAACACTGAACATTAAAAACGTTATAGTAATAACGCATGAAAGGTTTAAAAAAGAATGTTTGTAAAAAAAGTGGAAAATAAGCAAATAAAGAACATAAAAATTGTATAGTAAATAACATGATAGGTTTGAAAACTGATTATAACAAAAGCGAAAAACAGACAATGAACATTGGAAAAATGTGCAGTGAATAACTCATGAAAGGTACGGAAACAAAGTGGAACAAAAAAGGGCAGATTTTGTGCAACCATAAACTTGGTAAGTTAAGTGCAATTTCCAGACATTTGCCTAAAGCTAGAACTCTAAAGTAATTACAGATTCTGGATGCATATACAAATATTTCATAAGACAACTATGTCTAGTAAGTATGTGTGTCTAATTGTAAGTGGGTGCTTCCGAGCGTTCATCACAAAAAATGGTTGATTAACTGTCAGAACCGCCTCACGCTTTTCCCTTAGTGTGACGAGGAACAATGATACAACGAACAAACGACAGGGAAAAGGGAAACAGGATATTTGGATGCTAATAAACAATATGCAAAACAATAATTATCTGTATTTCGTATGTTATTAACAGCCTTCTTTCCCTTTATAAAGTCTGGTAATTCGGTATACATCCCCGCATTCAATGAATCGTATTGCGTCACATATATAGTTATTTTCTCAATACTGTACAATGCTTCTGAGCTGGTACGCGATTCGAAATTATCCATTTGATCTAAGATTTTTCGGGCCAGTTTATGTTCATACCACACCGATTTATCTGTTGACTGTAGGATTGGCTCCAGTTTACTATTAAAATTAAATTTATGGATATTATCGCTCTCTTGTGATATAACATACTGACACGATAAACATGAACCGACCTTAAGACCTGATTTATACATGTCTAAGCCCTTATCAACTTCATGCAGCATTCATTTTTTACATACCGATAAGTATATTGCAGGATCTAATATGTCAACACTGTA
>CM060956.1:66967953-66972953 GCA_030765055.1 Mantis religiosa | reverse complement strand
AAAAAAGCACCAGATTTCATTACTCAGTTTATCTTTTGTAATTCTTTTTCTATCGTTTGTCTGAACATCTGATGCTTGGCCTTAATTTTATTTTAATTTACGTCCTTTAACTTTTTAAGTCATATCGGACGAACCTGCATTTTTACTTTCTCAAAAAGTGTTCCTAACGACTTTAATACAAATAACACGTGTTTAAGGTATTTTTATGACGAATTATGTACCTTGAATTTTCTGGGGATGTCTTCCAAAGCCTTCATTCTGGATGACTTTACGTAACTGGCAAACTTGAGATATACGTAGATAAAATCTTACTGCGGAAAACTGTAGAACTCGTTAGAACACACAATTTATGTCAAATGCATGTGTATATGGAGTGAACCATTTCGTAGATATTCATTGTTATTAGAATTTTAATGCCTTCTTACACTTCTCAAATGACACGTTATTTCTTTTATTAATCTCTTGGCAATGCAAAGGGAATGGAATTTTAAAGTCATTGCGTAGCGACTAGCTCGTTAAAGATTTGACTATCGCATAAATCGTATGTAATCTCATATTCTTTTTCTAAATTTACGTCCTCAAACGTTAAGTCATATCGGACGATGAATGAAATGGGTGAAATTATGTTCAAATGAGGAGAAGTCCCATGGAGCTTAGAATTATCACTCATCTTTCAGTATAAGGAATAACTCCGGAAAAAACCTTATCCAGATAACTCACCCTGACCGAGATTCGAACTCGGGACCTCTTGAATGTGAGGTAGACACGCTACCGAGGGGACCCATATTCTTGTTGCCTCTGCAGGGAAATTAGCAATAAGAGAAAGTCATATGAGTGCAACACATTTTGTTTTAAATTTATTGTAACATTTGTATTTATCTGGGACAGGTCTAATGGAATCTGCTGGTTCTTGCAGTCTAGTCATGGTCCATTGAAGTAAACTTACAGTCGCATAATACATCCATTCATATTCCAAATAAATAAATTGCTTGTCTAATTTGTAAAACACACAGTTATATCATGTCCTCCGCTCTAGCCTAGCTAGAGCTAGGACTGTGGTTTGGTTTTCTGCTCCCTGGATGTGCCCGGGTTCGATCCCACCCCTGGAGGTTGTGGATTTAAAGTCCCGGGTATAGGACCATTGCTCACTCACCATCGTGAGGAAATTGAGGAGGTCGCTGGGTAGCGAACCTTGGTCTAGAAAGCCTTCTTTCCGGTTGGGAGTGTCGAGATGCTGACCACATCTGTTCCCGTATCGTTTGGATGATCATCCACATCAGCCTTTCGTATGTGGGCGTGAGGCCGGCAGTCGAGTAGATAGGCTCAGGCCCACTTTCGGGTATTACGCCATGGGTTACGTTTTACAGTTATATCGTGATGGTTTATTATTATTATTATTATTATTATTATTATTATTATTATTATTATTATTATTATTATTATTATTATTATTATTATTATTATTATTATTATTATTATTATTATTATTATTATTATTATTATTATTATTATTATTATTATTATTATTATTATTATTATTATTATTATTATTATTATTATTATTATTATTATTATTATTATTATTATTATTATTATTATTATTATTATTTTACTCACTGATATCTCTATCTGTATTTCCAGTGGAATAAAATACTTCGGCGGTAAGCGTAGAAAGAAAAGGTACAATCAGGGAAAGCAATATATATATTTACCTTCCTAAATATATAACACCAAAAAAATAAGAAATTGTTATAAGCAATGAAATTATGTACATTTATTTACATAACGAGACTTGTGCATTTGACGCTATTAACCTGCTAATCCAGTCCATCCGAATTTCTTTTTCTTAGTCATTCACCACAAAATCGGGTACGTCCTTTGATAAGCACGTATGAATGTGTTAACGTTTTAACATTGGCGCGTTGAGATCGTCGTTGCTCGCGCGATTCAAGTAATGCTGCATTATGATCTTTGTCACAGAAAAATAAAAGTGGTGCGATATTATATTACATTACTTTTATGACAGTCCTGATAGCGATTGAAGATTTCTCCTCCAAAATGTTTTCAATTTTATTTTCTCTTCCGATTATCGGAATTCACGCACGCAAAATGTAGCAAAGAAAGTTCACCAGCGCAAGCAGCTAAAGCCACGTGGCTCAAACAAATTTAAGCTGGCAACACGGTGTTGGGTTCGGAAGCCACGCCTAGCAGCGACAATGCTGATTGGCGCTAGTAGACAGTTTTAACTTCCTGACCACAACACCGGATGTAGAGACTCCCAGTACTACCAACAGATGCAGTTAGTGTGTGTGAAAGGTGTGAACGAAATATTCGAATAGAGTGGTGTAATAAATATCTTGCATGATAACGAAATAGCAAGTTGGATTTCAGTGCTTTAAAGCTAATATAGTACTATATTTTCATTCTAAAGATAATTTTGAGGATATGTTTTCAAATACTCATTAGTGTATGTTGGTACTATTAACCTTACCCCTTCACCTCTTGCAATCGCAAAACGCCAGAGCCGGAGATACAACGGCCGGACTGTAATCATTCGAATTTTCGTCAATCTGAATTACCTTCGGTCTCACATAGCCCGGATTAAGTAAGTTCTTGCCTAGATTTAGATTAGTCCTTTGCGTGATAAACAGGAAGTAGAAAGTTAAGTTTTGGGTTTGTTGAACTTACAAAAATGGAACTGCGGGGAAAAAATTCTAGGAATGGTACAGACGCGAGCAAATGTATTCCGATACGTGCAAGACTGACATACGGGAGGGAGGCAGGTTTCTTATCAGTTAGTTGCGCCAGGACGCTTCAGTTTCCTTATACCTGACCAGCGATTTCGGCGCACAGGTATTTAAGCCTCATTGGAAAATAAATACAATTTTGCCATATGAAACGTAGGTGGTTTTATACAACTCTCCAGTATCAACTTAGGTATTTATCGATCCTTTGCTTATTGACGTCATTTTCTCTCTGTTCCTCTCTGGCACACACATACCTCAACTATTTTAATCTCCCTTTCTTCCTGTTAAATGCATTTCCAGTACTTAAACTAGTAGGTTTATCTGGAACAAAATACTTCTACCTTTCATGGGTTAGCGATAATTAGGTAATATAATATTAAACTGCGTAGTACTTGAAATTAAGTGTATCTTGTGCCGAAAATAAATACATTACATCCTTTGTTACAGTTCTCAAGAACAGATTATATGGACATACTACTACAATTAATATAGCCACCAAGTTACCAAATGCCTTAACGACCAACGAAATAAATAAAATAATTGTTTTGTTTGATAATGATAGTTCATATGCAAAATCACATTAGCGTCACCGGCAGATCGGAGGTTTCACGAAGGAGTTCTTTTCATGTCAGTAAAACTGATATGATGCATTTCACTTTTAGCCTCACGTAGAAACCATCCAACTAGATCGGGTGTGAACTCGCAAACTTGGGATCAGAATGCCATGACCTAAGGCATCCTGGTCAGCTTTCATCATCGTCGTCGTCATCATCATCATGCCCGCCTCGGTAGCGTGGTGGTAGCATGTCTGCCTCACGTTCAAGATGTCCCGAGTTCGAATCTTGGTCAGGGTGAATTACTTGGATAAGGTTTTTTCCAGCGGTTTCCCTTATCCTGAAAGACGAATATCGGGTAACTCTAAGCTCATTTGAGCATCATTTCACCTGTTCCACTTATCGTCCGATATGACTTAACGTTGAAGGACGTAAATTAAAAAATTATTATTAATTATTATTATTAAATACTATCTCACAACTTCTGTTGGCATTGATGCTGCTGAGAAGAATTTCATCTTATTCAGCAGCTCAAAACTTTCTCACAATGTGGCATGTTTGGAGAAAGTTTTTTTTTTTTTTTTTTTTTTTAAACGCTGTCCATCGTTGTCATATCGGACGATATATGAAATGGGTGAAATGATACTCAAATGAGTCCGGGCTTACAGCTACCCGACATTCGTCTTAAGGGATAAGGGAAAATCCCGAAAAAATCGTTATCCATGTAACGCACCCTAACCGAGATTTGAACTCGGGACCTACAGCTTCCACCAATGTAACTATTGGTATAATTTTTTCACTTTGTAATTTCCAGGTATTTTTTTATCTCTAATGCCAGGTTCTGCTCAGTTAAAGTCAAGTCTGTAACTCCATATACATACATTGAGTATCTCCAACTAGGTGGTGGCACATCATTACACTTTGTAACTTATAACTTCCATATTCATCTCAGGGGTCCATTTTTTCCTCCTCGCTAGTTCTTTTCTTCTAACAGCAGTCCTGAAATCAAGTTGCAAGTTGGAAGTAGCAGTGTATTCTTTCATCATCTCTGGGTTTTATGATTATTATTATTATTATTATTATTATTATTATTATTATTATTATTATTATTATTATTATTATTATTATTATTATTATTATTATTACGATGATGGTTGTTGTGATTGTGATTATTATTATTAGATACTATTATCACTAATACTATTATTACTATTACTATTGCTATTATCGTTTTTTGTTGTAATTTACGTCCTCCAACGTTAAGTCATATCGGACGATGGATGAAATTGGTGAAATGATGCTCAAATGAGTTCGGGGTCCACGGAGCTTACAGTTACCCAACATTCGTCTATCAGGATAAGGGAAAACCACGGAAAAACCTTATCCAGGTAACTCACCCTGACCGAGATTAGAACTCGCGACCTCTTGAACGTGAGGCAGGCATGCTACCACCACGCTACCCAGGCGGGCTATTATCACTGTTATTATTATTGTTATTATTATTGTTGTTGGGTAGACTGCTAGGCAGGATAATTCATCGTCACGTGTCTCCAGTGGTCGGTGAAGGGTAACGTCAGTGTTGATGAGCAGGTAAACTTGACCTTTGCTTTCACTTGGCTAAACTAAACGATCATAGAATTTTGTTCCCCTTGCCTCTCCAACCCCTCGTCCATCGGAATATTTTAGTACACGTGGGTAC
>CM060956.1:66946185-66966953 GCA_030765055.1 Mantis religiosa | reverse complement strand
TGTATTTAGCTTAAGGGACCTGACAAGTTCAAATGATACTAAAGAAGTCCAATTTTTGGGTGTAATAGTTGACAATAAACTCTCCTGGGAACCACATATTAATTACATCACTGCGAGGCTCTCAAGAGTCATATATCTCATCAAAAACTTAAAAAGCTGTGTACCGAATACATACATTAGATCTACTTACTTTGCTTTTTTTCATAACATTATATTATATGGTATCTTACTTTGGGGTAATAGTAGCCACGTTAGTAATATCCTATTATTACAGAAGAAGATTATCCGTATTATATCTGATACAGACAAATTCGCACATTGTAAGCCATTATTTATTAAATTAAGAATAATGACAGTAGTAAACTTATACATCTATACCGTCCTAATTTATATAAAAAAGAATTTATCTGATTACAACTATAGACAGGATATCCATAAATATAATACTAGGTATACAAACCAAATTGATACACCTTATCATAGGCTTGCAAAATCACATAATAGTTTTGAAATATTAGGTATAAGAATGTATAATGCATTTCCAGATTATGTAATTCGACTGCCAAATAGCAGCTTTGAACATAGGCTTTATGACAGATTATTAATCAACCCATTCTACTCCTTACAGGAATTTTTTGAAAATGCATCTGAATTGTAAGTAGTGTCACTTATTCACTGAACATTATTTTCTAATTTGTATTATTCTCATATTCTGTAAAATAGAATAGAAAGATTTGTATTGTATTGTAATATTTATGTTATCTTTTGACATCAATTGCTGTTAAGCTTGACTTTGTACTTACTCTGTATGATATTGTTGTAATTTGTATTGTATCTTCTGACGTTGTCCATTGCTGTAAAGCTCAACGACAATAAAATTCTTATTCTTATTCTTATTATTATTATTATTATTATTATTATTATTATTATTATTATTATTATTATTATTATTATTATTATTATTATTATTATTATTATTATTATTATTATTATTATTATTATTATTATTATTATTATTATTATTATTATTATTATTATTATTATTATTATTAATTATTATTATTAATTATTAATTATTATTATTATTATTATTATTATTATTATTATTATTATTATTATTATTATTATTATTATTATTATTATTATTATTATTATTATTATTATTATTATTATTATTATTATTATTATTATTATTATTATTATTATTATTATTATTATTATGATTATTTATTATTTATTATTTATTATTTATTATTAATTATTAATTATTAATTATTATTTATTATTTATTATTATTATTATTATTATTATTATTATTATTATTATTATTATTATTATTATTATTATTATTTATTATTATTTATTATTATTTATTATTATTTATTATTATTAATTATTATTAATTATTATTATTATTATTATTATTATTATTATGATTATGATTATTATGATTATTATGATTATTATGATTATGATTATGATTATTATTATTATGATTATTGTTATTATTGTTATTATTGTTATTATTGTTATTATTGTTATTATTGTTATTGTTATTATTGTTATTATTATTATTATTATTATTATTATTATTATTATTATTATTATTATTATTATTATTATTATTATTATTATTATTATTATTATTATTATTATTATTATTATTATTATTATTATTATTATTATTATTATTATTACTATTACTATTACTATTACTATTACTATTACTATTACTATTACTATTACTATTACTATTACTATTACTACCTAGTAATAGTAATAGTAATAGTAATAGTAATAGTAATAGTAATAGTAATAGTAATAGTAATAGTAATAGTAATAGTAATAATAATAATAATAATAATAATAATAATAATAATAATAATAATAATAATAATAATAATAATAATAATAATAATAATAATAATAATAATAATAATAATAATAATAATAATAATAATAATAATAATAATAATAATAATAATAATAATAATAATAATAATAATAATAATAATAATAATAACAATAATAACAATAACAATAATAACAATAATAACAATAATAACAATAATAACAATAATAACAATAATCATAATAATAATAATCATAATCATAATCATAATAATCATAATAATCATAATAATCATAATCATAATAATAATAATAATAATAATAATAATAATAATAATAATTAATAATAATTAATAATAATAAATAATAATAAATAATAATAAATAATAATAAATAATAATAATAATAATAATAATAATAATAATAATAATAATAATAATAATAATAATAATAATAATAATAATAATAATAATAATAATAAATAATAAATAATAATTAATAATTAATAATTAATAATAAATAATAAATAATAAATAATAAATAATCATAATAATAATAATAATAATAATAATAATAATAATAATAATAATAATAATAATAATAATAATAATAATAATAATAATAATAATAATAATAATAATAATAATAATAATAATAATAATAATAATAATAATAATAATAATAATAATAATAATAATAATAATAATAATAATTAATAATTAATAATAATAATAATTAATAATAATAATAATAATAATAATAATAATAATAATAATAATAATAATAATAATAATAATAATAATAATAATAATAATAATAATAATAATAATAATAATAATAATAATAATAATAATAATAATAATAAGAATAAGAATAAGAATTTTATTGTCGTTGAGCTTTACAGCAATGGACAACGTCAGAAGATACAATACAAATTACAACAATATCATACAGAGTAAGTACAAAGTCAAGCTTAACAGCAATTGATGTCAAAAGATAACATAAATATTACAATACAATACAAATCTTTCTATTCTATTTTACAGAATATGAGAATAATACAAATTAGAAAATAATGTTCAGTGAATAAGTGACACTACTTACAATTCAGATGCATTTTCAAAAAATTCCTGTAAGGAGTAGAATGGGTTGATTAATAATCTGTCATAAAGCCTATGTTCAAAGCTGCTATTTGGCAGTCGAATTACATAATCTGGAAATGCATTATACATTCTTATACCTAATATTTCAAAACTATTATGTGATTTTGCAAGCCTATGATAAGGTGTATCAATTTGGTTTGTATACCTAGTATTATATTTATGGATATCCTGTCTATAGTTGTAATCAGATAAATTCTTTTTTATATAAATTAGGACGGTATAGATGTATAAGTTTACTACTGTCATTATTCTTAATTTAATAAATAATGGCTTACAATGTGCGAATTTGTCTGTATCAGATATAATACGGATAATCTTCTTCTGTAATAATAGGATATTACTAACGTGGCTACTATTACCCCAAAGTAAGATACCATATAATATAATGTTATGAAAAAAAGCAAAGTAAGTAGATCTAATGTATGTATTCGGTACACAGCTTTTTAAGTTTTTGATGAGATATATGACTCTTGAGAGCCTCGCAGTGATGTAATTAATATGTGGTTCCCAGGAGAGTTTATTGTCAACTATTACACCCAAAAATTGGACTTCTTTAGTATCATTTGAACTTGTCAGGTCCCTTAAGCTAAATACAAGTTGTTGTGTTTTCTTTTCATTAAGCAAGAAGCCATTTGCCCTAAACCATATGTCTGCCTGCCTCAGGGTGTCCTCGGTAATTGTTTTAAGTTCTCTAACGTCTGAGCTGGTATTTAAGAAAGTGGTGTCATCTGCATATAATATTGTATGGGTATTTACAAAGGAGGGCAAGTCATTGATCATTAGTACAAAAAGTAGAGGACCCAAAACAACCTTGTGGCACCCCCCACTTTATTTCTGTCATTTTCGATCTCTCACTACCGACACATACGACTTGATAGCGATTACTTAAGTACGACTGAAAAAGTTTCAAGGCTGTATCACCTATACCATAAAATTTAAGTTTATTTATAAGGTGTGTATGATTCACACAATCAAATGCCTTACTCAAATCGCAAAAGGTGGCCTCAGCTATATTTTTGGATTCAAAAGCAGTGAGTATCTTTTTTACTAACGATACTATGGCATCTATTGTCGATTTGCCTTTTCTGAAACCAAACTGAAATCCACTTATAATGTTGGCTTCTTCTAAATAGGTACAAAGTTGAGCATACATAATCATTTCGATCACTTTTGAGATTATTGGAGTTAACATTATTGGACGGTAGTTTGTTGGGCTGTTTTTATCTCCTTTTTTAAATATTGGGACAACTCTTGAGAATTTTAATTTATTGGGAAAATTTCCTTCTATAAGACATTTGTTAATACAGTACGTTAGTGGATACAGTACGCATTCTATTACTTGTTTAAGAAGATTATTAGATATATCATAGATGTCCACAGCATTAGATGTCTTTAGTTGTTTAACAGTATTTAATACAGTATCAGGGGTCACTTCCCAAAATTCAAAGTAACCTTGTGTATACCTCTGCTCGCAATTTTCCATTAGTTCTTGTACTGATTCCTTGGTTTTTTTTATGTTTTGTGCGATATCTTCCACCGATTTTGTAAAAAAATCATTCAGTTCATTAGGAGTTAACTCTATGTCATTCCCATTGCCTCTTTTTGCTATTGAATTAATCAAAGTCCAAGCCTTCTTGCATTTATTACTAGAGGATTCAATGCTTTGAAGATTAAACTGTTTCTTAGCTTCATTTATGGCTTGTTTGTATTCCTTTCTAATCTCGAGATAGGATGACTTACACCTTTCAGATTTATTCCTCCTGTATAAACCTAAATACATTATTACTCTTGATTTCATGCTTGTAAGTTGAGGTGTATACCAATTATTCCTATCCTTATTAACAGCTTTTTGTCTATTAGCAATATTTTTGACTTTACATTTTCTTTGGGGAATACACATTTCAAAGATATTTAGAAACATGGTAAAAAATCTTTCAAATGCATCATTTGCAGTTAATAGGTTACAAAGATATGAGTTACACAGCATATCATACCATTCGATTTCACTTAGCATTTTCCTAAAGTATGAGATTTTGTCACTGTTTATAGGCCTAGTAACAACAATTTTAGACTTTATTTGCTTATTGTTAATTGTTTTTACATTTCTTATTTCAAGCCAGACAGAGTCATGGTCTGAAAAAGGAAAGATATTAGTATCACAAGTTACCAAATCCTGATTAATGTTAGTAAATATATTGTCCAAGCATGCTGTCAATCTGGTGGGCTTGTAGTTCATACAGCTAAAATTAAACTGCCGGAGGGTATTTTGAAAGTCAATTACAGTCTGTTTCTTTTCTCTAATATCAAAATGAGAGTTTATATCCCCTCCAATTACAATTCTGTAGAGTTTCCATTTAGACCCAGCAAAGAAATTCAATAAGTCCTCAAGCTTTTCAAGAAAGACCCTTGGGTCTCCTTTTGGAGATCTGTATAATGAGACAACTACTACTTTAAATTCCTGCATAATTATTCCAACAACTTCAAAATCAAGTTCAGCGCACCAAATATTAAGATCAATCTGCTTACAGTATTTTGCCAGATTTTCCCTTACGTATAATGCAACCCCACCATGCATATGAACTTCTCTGCTAAAACTGCTTACCAACTGATAACCTTCTAAGTTCTTATATATTAATTCATTGGCTTGACACCAGTGCTCACTTATGCCTATAACATCATAGTTATTCTCTACTGCAAATTCATTAATAAGTAATAGTTTGTTACCAATGCCTTGAGTGTTAACATAACCTATTTTGAGATCATTTGTATTATTACCCAAACTACTCTTTCCTGACCTAAGTGAAATACTTTCCAGTTCATCTTGATTTAGATTTAGTCCTTCTGTATATGGTTGGGAAGTAAGCAGAACAGGTACATTAACAAAATGAAGAGGTTGGGGATAACATTAAGGAAATAAATGTGGATATAAATAAGAAAGAAGATGAAGGATTCTAAAATAAGTTGCTAGTATGGGGGAATACTTAAATGTCAGCAAAAGAGCATTTTACAGCAAAATTGACCAAGTAATAAACGCACAGCAGGAGAGTACTGCTTAGATTCAGCAATGCTACTTTGGAAGTAAAGTAAATTATGTTACTATGTGAGACAGATAGGTGCTTTTTTTTATTTACATCCTCCAACGGTGTCATATTGGGCGATAAATAAAATGGGTGAAATGATGCTCAAATGTGCCCCCTTTTTTTAGTGTTAATGCCCGCTTTTACTACATGTGGCTATGCAGGCGATGACACTGGTGATACATAAAATGAAGATGGAGCACCGGTGAAATGAGATGGCGGGGGAAACCAGAGTACCAGAGCGAATCCCCACCCCCCAACCAATGCCGTTTTGTCCAGCACAAATCTCACACGCGGTCACCTGGGATCGAACCCGCCTTAGTGAGAGTCGAGAGGTCTAGCCACCCAGCTATGGCACGGCGTACCTAGGGCTTAGTCATCCGACATTCATCTATCAAGATAAGAGAAAACCCTTAACCAGATAATGCACCCTAACATTCGAACGCAGTTCCTCTTGAACGGGATGCAGACACAGGCAAGCAAGAATAGGTGTGAGTGAAGCAACGTTAAAGTTAGATAGTTGCCTACAGATGAACTGAGGACTGTTAAAGATGCCATAAATAAAACTGTAGAAGATAGCTTAAAGGTAGTTAAGGTTGAGTTAGAATGCTTTTGTAGATTTTTGCCACCATCTTCAGCACTCATGGTAATCTGATGAATAATGACGCCATAAGGAGTAATGTTTTGAGTAAGGTCTGGCATTGCTTTATAATACAAGTAACTTTAACTTGATAATAGTGCTTGTTTTTGTTTCTAACTTACGTCCTCCAAAGTTGTCGTATCGGACAATGAATGAAATGGGTGAAATGATGCTCAAATGAGCCCAGGGTCCATGGAGCATAGAGTTACCCAACATTCGTCTTTCAGGTTAAGGGAAAACCCCGGAAAAACTTATCCAGATAACCCACCCTAACCAAGATTTGAACTCAGGACCTCTTGAACGTGACGCAGATGCGCTACCATCTATGCTACCACAGCGAGCCAACAGTGCTGCTAATTTTAATAATGGTAACTTCAGTGATCAACAAAATAAGTTATTTTTTACTACTTGATATGACTTTCATATTGAATGAATTTGTCCTTGAATTCTACTAGGCCAGCAACCAATTGGAGTCTTAAGTGTTGTCAAATTGCACTGCTTAAGTGAGATGTGATATGAACAAGTGAATCTATCTCTAATAAATACTATTTGCACTAAGACAAAAATTCGGATCTTGTAAACATTTATCCACGAGTAAGGTAGGGAGTAATGTTTCTAACATAACTGTAAAAACCCCATATTTTCAGCTACAATAGCTTTCATAAAACAAGTAAAATACCAATATATTATAACGATGCATTGCGACAGAAGCACTGTAATGACCATTATTGTTGGATTTGTAATTACTCAAACTGAAATGTGAACTATTGACATGATATGCTAAAAGAATTACTTTGAACAAGCCAAGGTTTTTGTTGAATTCAGGGGAGAGCAAATGATATACTTTCTATATCGAGATTCAACTGTATTGGAACACCACAGTGAAGCGAAAAATTATTAAATTTTAGATGAGTCGCTTTTTTTACACATCTGCTTCACTTTCGTACCTATTTTGAGGACATGTTTCGCAAATCTTCGTTTGCATCTACGGCTCTTGTGCGACTGACGCTAGATCCAACGGTGTGGGTAATTCTGGGGTTGTTGCTGCCATCTGTTGATTTAGTGATGAACTGAAATGTGGGATTCTCTTCTAGCGGGATTTCAAAGTTCATTAGTTGGTTTTTATGTTTTTCTATGTATATCCTCTCCCATATGACGAGTTCACTATGTTTTTGTACGTATTTTAGTAATTCTGTGCTATCTTCAATTTCATGATTTTCAGACCAGAAATGAGCTGCTATTGCGGACTTATCAATATTTTTGTATCTTATGTGCCTGAAGTGTTCTTTCTTTCTAGTGCCTATGTTCCTTTTTGTCCTTCCTATGTAAATTTTTTCACAGTCTTTACACTTAATTTTGTAAATGCCTGACTTTTCCTCTGGTTTTATCTTATCAGTATTATTACTGTGAAGTAGGTTTTTAATGTTGTAATTGTTTTTTGGTGCCAATGTTATATTGTATTTCTTGAATATTTTTTGGAACTTTTTTGTGGCCCAGGGGTGGTAAGTAAATTTAGCAAATCTAGTTTCTTGTTTTATTGGTGTGAGAGCTGTGATCTGTTTTAATTTCTTTTGAAGTTTGAATAATTTTAGTTTTTTATCTACAAGGTTTTTTCCATATCCATTTTTAATTGCAGTTTTTAAGATTTGATGGTATTCGTTTTGATATTCTTGCTGGCTGAGAGGTAGATTTACTAATCTGTGTGTCAGACTGTTGATGGTTGTATGTTTGTGTGGAATTGGGTTGAAACTATTTGCTTTGATGTAATTATCTGTGTGTGTTGCTTTTCTATGAATGCCAAATTCTAGTTTTTCATTGCCTTTTTTGATTTTAAGGTCTAAAAAAGGTAGAGTACAGTCCTCTTCAGTTTCTACTGTGAATTGTATGCAGACATAGAATTAGCAGTAGAAGGCTTGGAAACCATGGACAAAAATATAATTAGAAAAAAATCAGCTGCTATATTGGAAAACTTAATAAATAAAAAGCCAATAAAACATTTGAAACAAATTCAGATAATTAAATCTTTAAGGAAAAAGGATGTAATCTTCTCAAGGGCTGATAAAGGGAACAAAATAGTAATCTTAGATACAGCTACATACAAAGAAAAAATATTAGAGTTACTACAACAAAAAGAATTCCAGGAAATAGATTCTAATCCACTCAACCGATGCATAAAAGATGTACAAAAAACCATCATTAATAGTAAAATTTTAACAACTACAGAACAAAAAACTATCAAACCAGACAACCCTACCCTTGCAAGAATATATGGTTTGCCTAAAATACACAAACCCAACATACCCATGAGACCCATTGTAAATAATATAAACACTCCTACTTACCGCTGTAGGTTTCCATCATAAAGTCAACAAAAATGTAAGTTTCCCTAATATATGCTTAGAGAATGAATCAGTAACTACTACAGATAAAATTAAATTTCTTGGAGTTTGGGTAGATAGTAATCTAGATTGGGGAACTCATATTGATGCTTTATCCAAAAAACTATGTCAAACTTGTTTTGCACTATATACTTTAAGATCATCAGTCAATCTTGATGTGCTTAAAATAGCCTATTTTGCCTACTTTCACTCGCAGTTATCCTATGGCATAATATTCTGGGGAAAGACGAGCTATACGAAAAGAATGTTTATAATACAAAAAAGGGCCATACGTTTAATGATGAATCTTTCCAGTACCACAAGTTGTAGACCTTATTTCAGATCATTGAATATTCTGTCAGTTCCATCTATATATCTCTATGAGGTGCTGGTGATCGCTCATAAACAGTTAAATATTTTTGTCACAAACGCTGAAATACATAGTCACAACACTAGAGGTAAATCACATCTTCATGTTACAGGGCATAAGAGAACCCTATATGAAAAAAGTATACACTATAACTGTATTAAATTGTACAACAAACTTCCTCAATATTTCAAAGAATTACCAAATTTAACAATATTTAAAAGGAAATTAAAGAAGTATCTAATACAAAGATGTTTTTATTCAGTAAATGAATACCTTGATGAACAGTGAATCAATTTTGTTAGACATATGTATTATATATATTGCAATCTTTAATCTTTTTAGTAACTGCAAAATGTTGATATTGTTTCTTTAAATATTGAACAAATTAGTTTAAGTTTCTAAAATAAAATAGAAAGTAAAAAATGTTCTATAAGGAAACATACTTAAGTATTGTTTATCCGATCATGTGTTTACTGTTAATCTGTAATGTAAAATTGTATTGACGAAGCCGATATTTCTGTAATTGGAAATCTTATGGTGAATAAATTTGATTTGATTTGATTTACCTTCTGGCAAAATGGCTAACCAAAAAATTTCAGTCCTTTCCACAATTCCATACTCTGAGTATAAAAAACTCTTTAGACCTGGTAGAAAAAATTCAAAATCTTAAACTAAAACCTCATGACACTTTAGTATCCTTTGATGTCCGCTCCCTCTTCCCTAGCATTCCATTAGACAAACTTTTGATTCAACTGAAAAAATGGCTAAATTCTATAAACCTGGATGCCAATGCAATAGAAGAATATGTGGCAATGACTGAATTATGTATACATCAAAATTATTTTGTCTTCGATGGAAAATATTACAAACAAATTTCAGGACTAGCTATGGGAAGCCCGCTATCACCATTTTTGGCCAATCTATACATGAGCTTTTTCGAAACACATATTACTAAAGCCTTCCCTCATATGTTTAAAACATGGTACAGATACGTAGACGACATCTTTGCAATAGTGCCCTACAAACTAATAGATGATGCTTTGAAACTACTCAACCTGCAAGAACCCAGCATACAATTCACAGTAGAAACTGAAGAGGACTGTACTCTACCTTTTTTAGACCTTAAAATAAAAAAAGGCAATGAAAAACTAGAATTTGGCATTCATAGAAAAGCAACACACACAGATAATTACATCAAAGCAAATAGTTTCAACCCAATTCCACACAAACATGCAACCATCAACAGTCTGACACACAGATTAGTAAATCTACCTCTCAGCCAGCAAGAATATCAAAACGAATACCATCAAATCTTAAAAACTGCAATTAAAAATGGATATGGAAAAAACCTTGTAGATAAAAAACTAAAATTATTCAAACTTCAAAAGAAATTAAAACAGATCACAGCTCTCACACCAATAAAACAAGAAACTAGATTTGCTAAATTTACTTACCACCCCTGGGCCACAAAAAAGTTCCAAAAAATATTCAAGAAATACAATATAACAGTGGCACCAAAAAACAATTACAACATTAAAAACCTACTTCACAGTAATAATACTGATAAGATAAAACCAGAGGAAAAGTCAGGCATTTACAAAATTAAGTGTAAAGACTGTGAAAAAATTTACATAGGAAGGACAAAAAGGAACATAGGCACTAGAAAGAAAGAACACTTCAGGCACATAAGATACAAAAATATTGATAAGTCCGCAATAGCAGCTCATTTCTGGTCTGAAAATCATGAAATTGAAGATAGCACAGAATTACTAAAATACGTACAAAAACATAGTGAACTCGTCATATGGGAGAGGATATACATAGAAAAACATAAAAACCAACTAATGAACTTTGAAATCCCGCTAGAAGAGAATCCCACATTTCAGTTCATCACTAAATCAACAGATGGCAGCAACAACCCCAGAATTACCCACACCGTTGGATCTAGCGTCAGTCGCACAAGAGCCGTAGATGCAAACGAAGATTTGCGAAACATGTCCTCAAAATAGGTACGAAAGTGAAGCAGATGTGTAAAAAATGCGACTCATCTAAAATTTAATGATATACTTTCTGTTGCTCTGTAGAATGTTGCATCTGTAGAATGTGAGCTATCACATATGTTTTTGATTGCTTTGTACTCGGGAACAGCGTTTACCCTAAAGAGTTCACATCGGTATTATTATTTCCATTTTAAAACCATGGAAAATTGAATCAACATGCAATTTAAATGGGACACGAGGTAATCCCCTTCCCCCTTACTAATGCCAGTGCAATCCAATTGAGTTAGTGTGGGCTCAAATTATTTCTGTTGCAAACTGAAATAAGACTTTTAAACTGATTGATTTTGGATTACTTGTTCACGAAGAAATTGACAAGGTACCACAACAAGACAGAGAAATCTGTGTGATATGCAGAAAAACTACAAGACGATGACTTTTGGAAAGAAATAGCATATGATAAGATTTTGGAGCCTATCATAAATTCGTAAGACCCAGAATGCAAAGACAATGACAATGACCAACTATCTCTTGATGTAAGTGACATTCACAGCTACATGGATGAGCCACTGGCAATTCCATTAGATTAGAAAAATAGGTAATTTATAAACTATAATTATAATATTTAAAACATGTGAATATGCATTTTCTAATTTTGAGTTTGAAACTTTGTTATTGAAAAGTTTGGAAAATTAAGTTTGGTTTCCCATATGACTAGTGCATGCTCTAGGATGTGTGCAAGAGAGAGAGGGGGGGGGGGGAATACAAAAACAGTGGGAGTAACAGGTGGCAGTGCTGAGCATGCAAACACATTACATTTGCTGCAGCTCAGAACTCTTCCCATCTGAAAAACATAGTAGACATTTGTTACTCGTATAAAATTATTGTTGAAGTAACAGCAACTGCTCATCATTTAAGGCTGCCACAATAAAAGAGCACATCAGCTAAACAGTTTAAGGAAAAAAAGTTATGAAATGATAAATGTAAGATAAATAAAGATGATCATTAAAATTACATTTATGAAGTGCAAGTGTTGAGCCAGTTCATTATTGTAGAAATATGTAGCAGAGGTGATGTTGAAATAAAGCACTTTAACTATGAAGAGTGGTTATTTCCATGAGCAGCTGTTAGTTCCAATCTGTTTAATGATTTTCAGGGAATATTGTTTGTTTAAGTAAGAGACTGTTGACACATAGATTGACTGTTTTCCTGGTTTACTTCCTCCAGTTAGGCTAAATATTTCTTAAATCTCACATTAGGGTCAAATGTGTAAACCATAATGCTGCTAGATGGAAAAGATGGCATGCCAGTCCTCCTGGTGCTGCTGTTGATTGCTAAACAGTATATTTCTTCATAAACCTGAAATTGAATAGATCTAAGTTCTTCTGTGATTGAGCGAGTGAATTCTATGGTGGCAGGAGTTGTAAAGTAGTTTTTCAGGAAGATAGGAAAACAAGACATGAGCAAGTGAAATGCTTCAGCCTCTCTGTTGCATTGCTGACAGAGGTTGGTAACCTGGGTCCTGCCTGATAGAGAATGTACTGCTGAATCATTGCCTTCTTTTTGAGAGTTTCTCACCAACTGCTAGATATTAAACTATTGGGAATATATTCTTTATATAATCAGTATCAATACCTTTTGTGGAAGGTTTGAGAATATTTAAAATTATCTTTCCTTTAAGACTTCCCTGATTCTTTAAGCACAGAGCAGGCCAATTTGAGGATTGGTTAAGTTGTCGATGGTTGTCATTAAGTAGACCTATTAATACATTTAGACATTTTTTATAGAAGTCCTTGGTATGATGAGACAAAGGCTTGTAAGTTTGAACGAATTTTAAAAGTGTTTATAAGTTGTAGATAAGCTTCCCAACTTGCTGAAGAGTCCTAAGCTCTTTAACTCCATGTGTCAGTAGCGCATATGGTCTGGGAAGTCATTTGGTAGATGCAGGATAGCTATGATTGCATTTCTTATGAATTTTGTCGATGCCATTTAGGAATTTATCTTTGTAGGTCCAGTAGGTGGATTAAAGATATGCAGATAAAACTATTTATTATCTTCAATTTTTGTTCAGGTTTTAATGGTGGTGAAAAGGCTAGTAAATCTAATTTCCTAGGATGAACTTTCATTGAATTGTGGAAATCAAAAATGCATCAGAAAATAACATACTAAAGAATCCTCAGTCTTCCTAGGTGCATTTTTTAATTTTTATCGTTAATGCTAAGTTCTCAAATGAGTCTCCTACAATGCTTGTGTTCAAGTAATTAATCAAATTGCTTGGATTCACTTCCAAAAACTTCCTCTTTAAATCTTTGTGTCAATTCTAATTTTGCATCTTTATTTTTATCTCTAATAGTAGAATCATATGCGTATCCCTGACTGTAAGCAGAGGCAGAGCCTTACAAATTTCCCATATTGGCCACAAACATTTTGTTCTCTTAGATCATATAGAATATGATTCATTGAAAGGTTATATAAGAACAGGGGAAAGGAGATCCCATCATACTAACACATTGTAGAATAAAGATAGATAGATTTGATCATGCAATTCCTTTCGTGGAAGTGTTGAAAACAGTGCTGTTATGATAAATTAAATTTAAAGGGAGTCGATTAATGACACTAAACAACACTTACTTTTAAACTTTTCCGGAACATGTTTCAGAGACTTTGCCTCTATCCTCAGTTTTTCACTTCTTAAAGACTTGTTAGCCTAATATTGCAATTCCTTTCTTGGAAGTGTTGAAAACAGTGTTGTTATGATAAATTAAATGTAATATTTAATCTGACCTTTGTTTGTGAGTGCTATTATCTGTTAGTGTAGGGTTAACAAGCAATAAGACGTGGGTGTACGGCTATGATGCTGAAACGAAGATGCAGTGATTGCAGTGGGTTGGCAAAGGGTCACCTCCTCCGAAAAAGCTTGCATGAGTTGGTCAAAGATCAAGGTGATGTTGGTTGTGTCCTCATTTAACTATACTTCAGGACCAGCAGAGGGTGCAGTCATGTCCTGGCAAAAGGTAGAGGAAAAAAAAAAAAAAACATACTCTGTGAACTCTGTGCTTCCATAAAATATTATTTATTAACTGTCTCACAAATTTGTTGTATATTCATTATTTTACCTTCATATGACTTATGTATAAACAAAGCTTTACTTTGTACAAAAATTAGCAATTTGGGAAGTCATTATAAAGCGCTCGAGTTCACTCACACTGATTGACCAAAGAAAGCATGTACTGGTGAAGTCACAAAATATCTGTAGGATAATTACAATCAAGTAAAAGTACCATTAATAGTTATTAAAACGCTTGTAACAAAAAAGGTTAATGTTACAATTAATACAAGATGGGTTAAGAAGCCCACAGAGGGGAACAAGTGCAGTAAGACAATAGAGAACAATATGTATGCCTAAAGATATCCTTCATGACCGTAGCCAATTTACAAAAATCAGTTCTGTACTTGAAACTGAGGAAGAGAAGAGGAATAGGGCAGCTGTGCCTTATATTACATATCTTGTTCTATTATATTAAATACAATATTGTTCTCCTTATTTAATATTTTTTACTTACCTACAATCAATTGTGAACCTTCTGGAACTTGTAAAACATACAACAGTAAGCTCTGCAACATTAATACTTCTTTTAGGAACGTGCAGTACTGTTGTAATTTTGAGATAATTCTGATTATTAAACTTTACTGCTAAGTAATATACCTCAGGCTTTAAATAAACTAATATGTTTCTTTCAAACAACACTTGACAAAGCAAAAGGAAAACAATGAAGAATGATGTGATGTTCATGAGACACTTATGGACGAATTGCATTGTACTTAAAAGTAACAAAAAGTCACTTGTTCACCCATACACAGTCTCCAGACTTAGAAAGCTTAACTGCCTTTAGGTCAAACTTACTTGGATCATAATCTGGTATGCTCATGTATTCAAGCCACGATTTTGTTTCTTCATATTCTGAATGTTTAGGATCCTTTAACACTTCACATATATGCTCAAAAGCATCAACACCGCCACATTCTTCTGGGGGACATGCCCGTTCCCCACCTACACACTGTGGATAAACCTCACCGGTCTTTCGTGGTACTTCTCCTTCAAACAAGACTTCGTGCAGCCAAGCATCACCAAAATCGTACTCATACTGTGCAACTGTAGTTCGGCTGGGGAAGAAGGATGTTATTTTTGTATTTGTTTCATCGATTAATTTCCCAGGATTCTCATTCCACAAAGGATTTGGACGAGAAATCATTACTAACCGCTCAGTCTTTGGGTCATAAATTCGAAAACAATACTGAAAACAGCCACTCCATCCCATTGCTTCAGTAATTGCTGTATGAAGCTTTGCAAATGTGAACCTATGCTTGGGAACTTGGATTCGACGCCAAATTACAGGATTTGTGTATAAAAGTGTGATCTTAAATTGATATATTGTTGAAACTGGTTTTTTTGCAGCGACTTTTGTTCCTTTTTTCCTACCTCTTTTTCCTTTTCTTTTGCTTGTTCCTGCAGAGCTGTCATCACTACTGAAGTCTGCTGTCTCTTCTGGTTCATAATTCTCCTGTACATTTGTTTCCATATTGCTATCATCACTGCTAAGTTCTGCTGTGCCTGTGGCACAATCTTGAGAGCTAGTTCCTGCAGTATCACGTTCTGCAACCATTTCTGTATCACTCTTTCCTGTTTTCTTGCTTTCCTCTTCCATGTTTTGCTCAAGTGCAACCTTCAAACTTTTAGTTTTGCTCTTCTCTTCTAGCTGACTCAAGTCATCAGAAGTTGTTCCTCCATCGTCCTCTTTCTCTGCATTTCTGAAAAGAGAGCAAGGATGTGCACAATTAATTATCAAAGACTGATTCCCAGTTCATAAATCTCTAACAAAATAGAGCACATAAATTTCACACATTCTTTAGCCTATTATTCAATTCTACTAGATCTGTGCCTTTAAATATAGGACTTTCATGAGCAGTGGGAGATTAGTTTAAGTGAGCAAATATATAGAGACTGAACATGTAATTCAAAGCATTTCAAGGGGTAAGAAGATAATTTTGTCTTCAGAAATTTCAAGGGGTAAAAAGGTAATTTTGTCTTCAGAAATAGAGTATTTAAAAATGTACACTTATATGCAGTGGGCATTTGATCTTGTTAAGTCCAGAACATGAACATATTGTGGTTTTGACATCATTTAGAAAAATAGCGTACAGTGTTCTTTCCTATTTTAGCATTATTGAATCTTTACTATCTCAACTCTACACAACTATCCTCATTCAAAAGGATGAATAAATACTACTACTACAACTGTACAAATTGACGTCTTTTTCATTATTACTACTTTTTGTACAATGAGTGTTTATAGACCTATGCACTAGCTATTTATACAGAATAATGAAGATGTGTGCATTTAGTTTGTAGATATATGTCCTGTTAATCTGTACCTCCAAGGTGAGATTTCACAAAATACATGCACATGCACTGCACATGAAAAAATGATCTTTTGGCTGCATTTCAAAGGAAACAATACCTGCTGAAACTGAATTTAATCTCAACTGATTTGTAATCACAATAAAGAGGAATGCATATATCAGGCTGTGAAAAATGTTTACTCCTGAGTAAGGAGGGTTGCCCTGGTTAAGCTTGGACATTCTTAATTATGCTTTTTCAAGGCAACGTATCTTTTCTACACTACTATTGTGTTCAAAGTGATTCCCATGGGCTCTAATTATGGCTCTGCCATGCAATTTCTATTGTGGAAGACTATGTCTAACAACAGGAACGAGGATTATAGCCCATTCCTCCTGGTAGATTTTCTAGAGCGCATCAATTGTGATGGGATATCAAGAAGCAGGGCTCTGTTTCAGTAAATAAAATTCACAAAATTCCATTGGTTAGGAATCTGAAGACCTCACAGAAATCCTTTTAAATGGTTTCACATTGACAACTGTCCCCGATACTCTTTGCGGCCTACATGTCTGACTTCCCCTTGGAACCACAGATTGTTACGTGCCAATATGCTGACAATGTCCTCATCATGGCACGTAACAAAAACCTAAGATATTGTCATCCCCCACTGCAGCGCCAGCTCCGAGCCATTGGCCGTTGGAGTGAGAAGTGGAGGATGGCCATTAGCCCCGAGAAGAGATCTGCTCTTCTCCTGGCTAAGGTCCGAGCTAGGCGACCGGATTGGTCGCTGAGGTTGAGGCAGAGGCAAATCCCTTGGGTTCCCACTGCCAAATACCTTGGCATCCACCTCGATCGCGGTCTCACCTACGCACCTCACGTCCGGGTCAAAGCCGGACAAGGGCATGCAGCGCTAACGCAGTTATACCTAATTCTCAAATCCACCATGCCAACGCACCTCAAACTACGCCTGTATCGGGCGATTATACCGACCCTGATTCTGTATGGCTGCGAAGTCTGGGGATCAGCGGCTCCCACCACTATTCGCAGACTACAGTGCGTCCAGAACAGGGCACTGCGCATGATCTACGATACTGGGCGTACATTCCCGTCCCACATCCTTCATACTTACTCCGGGGTCCCGTACATCATGGACGTAGTGCGGGATCTCTCCCACACCATCTACAATAAGCTGGACTCCCATCCAAACATACTGGTGAACACCCTTGGCCATTACGACCACAGGGTTCCTCGCCAGCGACCGAGCTACCGGTTACCCAAAGATGCTTTGGGTAACTAGAACTGAACAGGGCTGGGCTTGATAAACTCAATACCTAAACACTGTTCCTTTCCCTCTAGCCTGTTAAGCGGACTGTGCTCAGATGCCTTCCAGGCAGGCAGAAGAGTGCAGCCAGCACTGGGCACATCCCCACACTGGGCAACAGCATGCACAAGGCTAGATATGTCCACTGCCGAAAACAACCACCTAAGACAAAAGATGACTCTTCTATACTGCCCAGATAAAGACGCAATAAGCGGCTAGGTGCTGGGCAGCAAACACTCCGTCCAGGTAAACCTCGACGACTCGACTCTTCTGCTGGTCTGTTTCCACAGTTTTCCGGTGGTAGTAATTCTGTTTAGACCAACAAGTGTGACTGGATGATTTATTCATGTGTACCCAAACATTTGGGGCATCCTCAGCATAAAACCAGGGAATATCCTCACAACATTCCTTTGGTAGTAGCCTACATTAATCTTACATTGTTAGCAATGCTATGAATGGTAAGTTTTCCAAGAGAGTACTAACCTGTAACCACCTGAATCCCTACCATTATGAAACCCTTACTATGTCTTTTTAATGATTTTATTATGGCATCTAATTTTTCAAGAAACAAAGTATAATTACCAGTAGGGGGACGATAAATACAAACAATAAACAGTTTTAAATCAATAATTTTGATCACTGTGGGCTCAAATTCTATCTCAGTATTTAGATTTGCAGTTTTTGCATACCTCTTATAATTAATATCTTTCTTAACACTTATCATACTACCACCATGTATGCAGTTATCCCAGCAGTAAATACAGCAATTATGTAATTTGAGAAAATAGCATGATGAAGCTCTAAGTAACTGCTCTTGATCCAGTGTTCCGTAAAACAACAGACCTGGACATTTTTGTGTGTGTTTAAAAATATTTCTACTTCCATGAACTTATTACAAATATCCTGTACATTTTTATGCATTATTATAAAATCACTATTTATACTACAATAATTTGTATTAGACCGATTACTGTTGGTTTAAGTTTCAGAAGGGCAAGATACTACCTGAAGTTGACAACTGTCATCCATCCTCTCAGTTGCTAGTTTCCCTTAATTACTGATAAAATAACTCTGCATAACAATTCACTAAAATGGAATGAGCCTTTACGATTGAGGTGTACCCTGCCCTAGCATAGTTCACTGTAATCTAACCAAAAATTGCAGGCAATGAACATGCAGTCCCTCACGTTACTTAACCAGTCTAGCTCACTACATATTCTAACAATTTTCTTTTCATAAGACTTGAAGGTTTCTTGGCAAGCATTACTAATCAAGGCTTTGCGGGTGATCAGCCATGTCAAGTTAAAAAAGGTCGAGCTTTATTAACTTGACACGGCTGATCACCCGCGAAGCCTTGATTAGTACTTTTCTTTTCAGTAACATCACCTCTTCGAAGCACACCACTAATCACAATCTTAAAATTAGGAACTTTCTCCCTGATAGTGCTAGTAAGTTCCATTGTCTCTCCCACTATTCCTCAGCATTAACCCCTCTGTTGATGTCATTGGTTCTGGCATGTACAAGAACCATATCTGGCTTGTCCATTGCAACAAGATGCTCCCCCTTGTTCTTTAATTCACTAATCTTGATCCCTGGAAAGCAGTGAACATTATGTCCTCTTCTCCTGCAGTTGTCACCTGAAAACTTCAGAATGAGTCCCCCATCACAGAAACTTCTTTCACACTGCTACCAACTCTTGGGCCACCATTTGAGTGGATCACAGGATGAGCTCTGTAATCATTACCACCCACTTCTCTGGAAAAAGTAAAAACATTGCATTCATTTGCTAGAATTTCAAACCGGTATCGGAGCGGTAGCTGCATGCTCATGCCACTACTTCTCGCAAATACATGCTGCACTTTGCAACTTGATCGACTTTGTGTTTTTTTCACTCGACAAGCAAAGTTATCAAAACCATTCATTTCTTGGGAGGAAGCAACCAAATCATTGCATCCATTTGATTGCAACTCGAATCTGCTTTGTAGCTGTGGTTGCATGTTTACACCATTACTTCTCATGAGCACATGTTGATCTTTATCACCCGATTGCCTTGTGTTGAACTATATCAGAGTAGCTCTGTCTCTCTTTCATCACTGATATTTGCAATTTTACATCTTCATTCTCCATTTTCAGTTTTGAAATGACTGACTGTGCACCATGCAAATCCTTATTCAGCATTCCGATTATCATGTGAAGCGAGGCAATTACATCTCATGCGTTACATGCCTTCCATTCCCAAGTGGCTGCTTAAGTTGTTCTCCGATTGCATTGCCACTGAGGATGTCTGCCACAGCCGCAGATGAAACGTCTGGGAAGATGAAGGAGGAGCCTAGTAGACCATGGCCCACAAGCCCAGTTAATATTTTATCTTATACAAACACCGGCCGTGAAAGCCTACGAATTTTAATAAGTTGTTCTTGTCTACCTAATACATTATCTCCCACATTACCTTCATTTCCATTGGTTTCTGAAATTGTATTGAACACATTTCCACTTATTTAAGTTAACTGATGGAAATTAATCGTTCCTTCTCACTAACCGTGTATAGGCTAAAGTTTTGGATAGATAGTCAA